>JAABLL010000310.1:0-17169 GCA_012295475.1 Phytophthora gonapodyides | reverse complement strand
AGGAGCTCCAGCTGCTGACTGCGCAGGCCTTGCAACGTGGTGGCGAACTCGCCCTGCTTGGTGAGGAAGAAGAGCACTACGCGCTCCACCTCCGAGTCCAGCGCGTGCTTGAAGTTCTCCTGCTCCTCGTACGTCTCCTGGCGCTGCGCTTCCACCACTTTGCGCAGTTTCTTCTTCAGCTGCTTGTACTCCAGGTAGTGCCTTCCATCCACAGAACAAAATCAGTCAGTTAGGCTCGCTCTCTCAGCCAGTGGATCGCAACGACTGCCGCAGGCCACGCACCCGTTCCACTCGGGTCGCTGCGCTGCCGCCAGCTTCTTGGCGAACTGCACCATGGGCGACGAGAGGCGGAAGAAGCGTGCGACGCGAAGAGGTCCGAGCTCGCGGGGTCCGAATCCAGGAATGGCCGTGTGACGGTTTGGGGTCAGCGCGCGGTGCATGATTGGCTGTAAAAGAAGTTGGATTTCCACCAATGATTGGTGGAATCAGAGTGGGACCCTTTCATTCTGACAGGTATTTACATCGGATCATACTGAAAGCTAGCTAAAGGTTATATTGCGCGATACGTTCTTCTTTGGTATCAATTCATGGAGTGACCTGTAACGCGGATCGAATCTGGGCGGGACCACTTTTTGCGTGTTCAGCGTGAGTAACCAAGTTTGAGACGAGCACTTGCTGCATGAACTTCAGAAATTGGTGGCGAGCGAGCCGCACTCCACGCGATGGTATGATCCCTGGTACAGTTAGCATCCGTCTGTTCGCACTCGGTGAGTTACCGGGTAACGGGATCCGCCGCGGATGGGGGTCGCGCCAAAAGTGTGCTTCAACTTGTTGTCCAATTGACAAAACGTGTGCGTGGCCATGAGAGCACTTGTCGGTCTCTAGGTTTGCCTTGTCCGGCCGGACGTCTGCACAGGGGTCATTTTCCAGTACTAAGGACGTCAGAATGCCGCGCGGTTTGCGAGTGATCCGACGACTTGAGCAGGCATTGACCCAAGTTTTCGTACGAGGCCAAGCCGAATTGAAAGGTGAGAAGGCCGCCTTCATGCTCTCTGCACTACTACTGTACCGTGTAGCAGGAGCCCCAATCGACAGTGTCGATTCGACACAGCAGGAGAGCGAGTACAAAGTATCAACGACAAATTTCGTACTCGGTTGAACCAACTTTCAGTGCTTACGATGTTTTTGTTATTAAGTTAGGTACATCGTTGTCATTTAGTTCTAGCTAACGACCTCCTATGTCCGTCCCGCCGATCTCCTATCTATCGACCAGCAGCTTCCGTGCCCAAGCGGTGCTTACGATGTTCGTGAGCTGCTGATCGGGTTCTGCATACGCCGGTAGGTACTTGAAGGACAGAGGACTGCCGTGACTATAGTGCTCCAGAAGCGTACAGAAGAGTATCATTGCATGGCAGGATTTTCATTTTCAACATCAACAAATTTGTGTTTGGCAAACGCTTGGATAAGTTGGGAAGATTCTGCATTGGTTAGTGCACAATTCGGTTGGTAGGACAAGAGCAAATAATCTCAATTCACCATTATGAAGATACAGCGTAAGAAAGCTAGAGATCTGTTTCATCACACGTCCGAATGTTTCTTACAAATGATGGAGTGCTTCCTTCCAAAGTGTATATTACTATCCGATACCTCGAGCATGATCAACCAGACTGAAGTTTCGAACAAGCAAAAAATATAAAGCTGACCTCTGTTGCTTTAGCAATATTAGCACTACCTCACTCTCGTCTGCCTGACTCTACTGCCCCAAGGCTGCCTTCTGGGAACTACCTTTGCGGATGGCCTTGGCAGTGGGTGGGAAGCCCTGTCCATCCACGGCGTCGGCGTCTCGGCAAAAAGCAGGCAACCACTTTGCCGATAGGCAGCGAAGCACGACACGAAGAGGCCAGGCGCCTGCGCCGAGACCGATGGAGATGCCCCACTGGCTCGCCGACAGCGGCGCGCAGTTGAAGAACGAGCCCGTGGTCTGCACAATGATGAGCTGCATGAGCATCTGGAGGACCATCGTGTAGATGTACACGTGGTTGCCCATCAGGCCCTCGAAAATGTTTGCCTCGTCGTGGATCTTGCGGGCGTTGAACTCGTTGAAGAGCTGCATCCACACGAACGTGTTAAACACCACCGTCATGTGCTGAGTGGGCTCGTTCTTGACGCTGTCATCGAGGTCCTGGAACCGGCCGGAGGGGATGTCGAGCATCTTCTCGCCCGCAAACGTCAGCACGAGCAGGATCACGAGCTGGTAGATCGACTGGCCCAACATGTGCTTGATCATGATCTTGGACAGCAATGGCTTCGTCTTCGGGTACGGCCGACGCTCCAGCAACGCAGGCGTCGGTGGCTCCGTGGCAAGCGCCAGCGATGCGAACGAGTCCATGATGAGGTTCACCCACAGCAGCTGCACAGCCGTCAACGGAGACTGCTCGAGGATCACGGCGCCCAGGAAGGCGAGCGTGATGGCGACGATGTTGACCGTGAGCTGGAACATGAGGAACTTGGCGATCGAGTCGTAGACGTTGCGGCCCCACTTGATGGCGCTCACGATGGACGTGAAGTTGTCGTCCATGAGGATGATGTCCGACGCGTCCTTGGCCACCGCCGTGCCGCTGATGCCCATTGCAAAGCCCACGTTGGCCTTCTTGAGAGCAGGCGCGTCGTTCGTGCCGTCTCCAGTGACCGCGACGACCTGCGGGCCGTAGGGCATGAGGTTGGACAGCATGAGCCCCGTGACCAGCGTGTACTTGTCCTTGGGAGACGACCGCGCCATGACGCGCAGCAGCGGCCAGATCTTGTCGAACTCGGCCTGGATGATGTTGCCGTTCCCGTCCAGCACGCGTCGACGGAACTCCTGTCCTTCGAGCACCAGCGAGCCATCGCCCGGTGAGATGATGCCGCACTTGCCCGCGATGGAGCGGGCCGTGGTGATGTTGTCGCCCGTGACCATGCGCACAATGATGCCGGCGCGGTGGCACTGCTTGATGGCGTCCGGCACCTCCTTGCGCACGGGGTCTTCGATGCCGACAATGGCAATGCACGTCAGATCCGTTTCGATGTCGTCGTCCGACCACTTGCTGATCTCCTCGGCGGACGTGTCCACGTCGCGGTAGGACATGCACAGCGTGCGGAAGCCCTGGGACGCGAACTTCTCGATGATGGACGTGCCGATGATGTCCTTCTGGTTCGAGTCGAGCGACGCGACGGAGCCGTCGAGCCGCTTCATCTTGCTGCAGAGCCCCAGCACCACCTCCGTCGCGCCTTTGGTGTAGATGCGGCAGGTGCTGGCCGACCGCTTGACCACCACCGACATGCGCTTCTTCTTGCTGCTGAACGTCAGCATGTGGCCCACGTCGGTGTTCGCACGCACGCCCGGGTAGTCGACGCCGCAGTCGCGTACGAACTGCAGCAACGCGCACTCGGTCTTGTTGCCCGTGTGCTCCGGTTGCCCGCCAGGGACTTTCGACGGCAGGATTTCGGCGGTCGAGTTGACGCACACGCCGTTGCAGAAGACGTCGCGCGTGGACTCGGACATCTCGTCGGTCGCCTGGGACGCCGAGGAGAACTCCTGCCCGCCGATCCAGATCTGCATGACCGTCATGCGGTTCGTGGTCAGGGTGCCCGTCTTGTCGGAGCAAATGGTGGTGGCGCTGCCCATCGTCTCGCACGCGTCCAAGTGGCGCACGAGGTTGTTGTCCGCCAGCATCTTCTTGACCGAGTAGGCGAGCGAGATGGTCACGGCAAGCGGCAGGCCTTCGGGGATGGCCACCACCAGTACGGTGATCGCCACGATGAAGAACTGCAAGTAGTCGCTCACGTACTTGGCCTTCCAGGGTTTGGCATCGTCCCCCGTGAAGTTGTGCACCGAGAAGCGAATGCACATGATGATGAAGACCAGCAGGGCCACGACTGTGCCGAGCTTGCCGATGAGGATCGTCAGCCGGTTGAGCTTCGCTTCCAGCGGGGACTGGGTCTCGCCGTTGTCGTACTCTTCCGCCTGCTCCACGGTCCCGTTGGCGCCTGCGGGGGCGGCGGGCAGTGGGGTGGTCGCAGCAGGAGACGTCGTCGGCTTCTTCTCTTCTTTTCCCTTCTTCTCCTTCTCCTTGCCCAGGATGAGCTTCTTGATGATACCTGCCTGCGAGCTCTCGCCCACGCAGATGACCAGCATCTTCCCCAGCCCTTCCATGACCTTGGTGCCGGAGAGCAGGAACGGGTTGTCCGTGTTCTTGGTCATGAGGTCCGACTCGCCCGTCATGGCCGACTCGTCCAGCTTGAGCTCTTTCTGGTCAAAGACGATGCCGTCCGCCGGCACGATGTCGCCCAGATCCACGCGGACGATGTCCCCCACCGCGAGGCCGAACTTGCTCACCTCGGCCGGGACACCGTTGCGGATGACCTTGATCTTCTCGTCCTCCTTGACGGCGTTCAAGGCGCGGAACTGCGCCTCCTTCTGGTAGTCGTTGATCGCCGTCACGAAGGTCACGATGAGCACGGCGAAGATAATGCACGCGCCTTCGATCCAGCCCGTGTCGGGGTGGTCGCCCACCGTGATGGCTAGAATCACCGACAGGATCCCCGACGTCGTGAGCACGATGATGGTCACGTCGTGGAACGCCTCCCACATGAGCTCCAGCAGCGTCTTGGCACTGGGCGGTGCGATGTAGTTGGACCCGAACGTCTCTTCTCGGCGCTTCAGGTCGGCGCTGTCGTTGCTGTTGAGCCCCTGCGTGATATCGACGCAGAGCGACGCGGCGACGCCCGTGATGCCGCCAGCCTTGGCGAGCTGCTCCGCTTGGTGCTCGTGCTGCGTCTCGATGAGGTGGATCAAGTCGCTACTGGCGAGCTTGAACTGGCCGCCCCCCTTGGGCTGCTCGGAGTGAATCATGACTCACCCGGTGAGACCCGTTCTCGTCGCGATAGCTCGAACCAGTGGCTACGGGGCGAGGATTGGCTGCGTGTGTGGGGGGCTGTGCGTGAAGTCTCCTGTTCTCGTGCCAATTGGGCCCTCGCTTTCGTCTCTCGGGCGGCCGAGCACCTTTTCGGAAATGCTCGCACGTCCCGCCTTGCGCCGGTGGTTACGGGTCAGAGCTGCGATTGTTTGGGCTGCGATTGTTTGAGGCTTGTTGGAAGCCTCCATCGCCCGCAAAATAGCGCCAAAGATGGAGGAAACCATCATGAAAACCCCTTGGCGCACTCCAAATGCGGCTCCGACGCACTTGGCATCGCATCGAGTTATTTCGGCTTGACGGTCCTGCTGCTCTGGGCGGCTCCACCCTGTTTCAAGCCTCGAGTTCGGGCGTTGACTAAAGTGAGTGCGATGATGCTCGTTTTCGGCCAAATATACAGGCAAGAGGATCTGGTCGCGGTCGACTGCGCGCATATCGCACGGGTTGTGCTGGGCTGGGCCCAATGACGACAAGGACGGCAGGAAGCAGCTCCCAAAACAGTCACGTTGAAGCTGCTGCCGCTTGGTTCCGCGATGGCGTTCGGGTGCGATTGGTGCCGAGGCCGTTCATCCACGAGATCGAGCTCCCCCCGTGTTCAGACCCCCCCCCTGCGGAGCATGTCCTGTAGACGCGCAGGCGCGTACAGCCCTTCAGATTGAGCTCGTTGCTCATGATCCTCCGTCAACTTGAGCTCGCTCGCGACTCCGATCATAGCCAAAGCTTGAAAGCTTGTGGTTCACTGGCACGATCTTCATGCTGCAGATGATGAAGCCGAGGGGTGCAGCAGAAGGTCATGTGTGTCGACTTGAGACGGTCCGTTTAGCGAGCGCGAGTTCCCAGACCAACACGCCCATCACCGCGATATTGTCCACTTGTGATCGCGCAAACGCCGCAGGATATGTCCTCCAAACGTCCTCCCCGTTCGCGCAAACGCCGCAGCGTGG
Source organism: Phytophthora gonapodyides (assembly GCA_012295475.1). Taxonomy (NCBI): domain Eukaryota; phylum Oomycota; class Peronosporomycetes; order Peronosporales; family Peronosporaceae; genus Phytophthora; species Phytophthora gonapodyides. The sequence goes on along the minus strand of JAABLL010000310.1, from coordinate 11,273 downwards.
AAAACTTCAACTGGGTTCGGCAGCCTGGTTCGTTCCGTTGGAAGTCCCAGTCTCGCCACTATTCAACTCGCTGTCTGCTGGACACCTTCTTCTTCCGCTGCGGCCATGATGGATCCGCCTCCTTACGTCGCTGGGCCTCCGTCGCCCAAGTCTCAACGCAGCAGCGAAGACGACGCCAACTCGAGACCCTTTCGAGAGCAGGAGAACCCGATCCGCTCGGCGTCTCTACTCTCGATGGTGAGCATGATGTGGCTCCAACCGCTGATCACTCTCGGCGCCAAGCGTCCACTGGAGCACGAAGACGTGTGGGCCACGTGCCCTGAGGATTCGTGCGACGTCCTTCGCCTCCGGTTCGAGAAGGAGCTTCACGCTGTCAACAGCAGTGCAACCCCTCCACCGCTGGGCATCCCTAGGGTGGCGATGGCGCTGGTCAAGACCTTCCGACGCCAGATCGCCGTCGTGTTCGCCAGCGACTTGGTGTTCCTCGCCGGCTCGGCCTTCATGTCCTTCCTCGTGGAGGCCATCCTGGACTACCTCAACAACCGCGGCAACGCCTTGGGCATCGCCAATGGCTACGTGTTGGTAGTCATGCTGTCGCTCGTCGCCTTCGTGTCCATGATGAGCTTCAACTTCGCCTGGTTCGTCTCCTCTCGAGTCGGCGTCAACATGCGCTCGCTGCTGCTGGACGCAGTGTACCGGAAGTCGCTGCGCTTGTCCAGTGAGGCCCGGCAGAAGTATTCCTCGGGCGAGATCATGACGCTCGTGAGCGTCGACATCGACCGCGTCTTCAACGGGATGATGAACGGGCCGTGGGTCTTCCTCGCCCCCGTGGGCTTCGCCGTCACGGTGGTTCTCATCGGCGTGCTGTTCGACCCCGTCGCTGCTCTTGCTGGGCTGGTGCTGTTGATTCTCGTGCTCTCCACGTCTTTCAGCTTGGCCAAGCGGATCGGCCGAGCTCGACGGAACCTGCTGCCGGTGACGGAGGAGCGTCTTCGAGTCACGTCCGAGGCGCTGCAAGGCATCCGAGTGACTAAGCTGTACGCCTGGAACGCGTCGGTGGCTGCGCGGGTGGAGCGAATCCGTCGCGAGGAGGTGACGCGCTATCGCCACTTCCACTTGCTGCAGATCCTCAACTCGGCGCTGCTTTTCCTCACGCCAACCTTCCTGGCCGGCGTCACGGTGGGCGTCTACGTCGCGTACCAAGGCAGCTTCTCGGTCGTCCAGGCGTTCACACTCATCGCCGTCATCAACGTGAGTCGCCAAGGAGTCAACGCCTTCCCATTGGGGATTGCCGATCTCTCCCAGTCTGCGGTAGCTTGCCACCGGATCGACGAGTTCTTGGACAGCGTGGAGCTCGAGGTGGATGGCACTTCCAGGCGCGAGAAAGAGGCTGAGCAAGGCAGCGTAGAGGTGGAGAATGCCGCGTTCTGTTGGCCCTCTACCGCTCAATACGAAGAGAAGGACAGACACAGCAACGATGGCGATGCGTCCAAGCGCTTCGAGCTCGAAGGAATCAACCTGCACATTGACGCGGGGGCTCTCGTCATGGTCGTTGGCACCGTCGGGTCGGGCAAGTCGAGCTTGCTGCAGGCCTTGCTCGGAGAGATGAGGAGAACTGCTGGTCGGGTGGCCATCGGCGGAGAGATCTCGTACGTGAGCCAAGAAGCCTGGATCCGAAACGCGACTCTGCGCGACAACATCGTGTTCGAAGGCGCGTTCGACCGTAAGCGGTACGAGGAGGTGCTCGAGGCTTCGCAACTGGCTTTGGATTTGGCTGCGCTGCCCAGTGGGGACCAGACGGAGATCGGAGAGCGCGGCATCAACCTCAGTGGAGGCCAGAAGGCGCGAGTGAGTGTCGCTCGAGCTCTGTATCGACAGTCCGCAGACATTCTGATGCTGGACGATCCGCTTAGCGCTGTGGACCCGCACGTCGCTCACGCCATCTTCGAGCAGTGCATCCTGGGCCTCGCCCAGCTCAAGACGCGCATCCTTGTGGTGAACAGCCACTACGATCTACTCGCCTACGCTGATAAAGTCGTAGTTATGCAGAACGGGAGAATCGCTGGCGAAGGAAGGTATGAAGACGTCGTCGTCCGGTTCACCGAGCTCTTACCTCACGGCAAGTCGACCAAGTGGACTGCCTCAACGCAGCGAGCAGCAGAGCAAGATGACAGTGCTCCACGGACTGGTACAGCATCGAAGCCAACGGACCAGTTGATGGAGAAGGAAGACCGAGTCAAAGGCCGAGTCAAAGGCTACGTTTACAAGAGCTACCTTGACGAGACGGGCATCAGTGCGTTTGTGGTCGTGCTGATCGTCCTCTCCGGGTACGTCGTGAGCCAGGCGCTGCTCGTTGTTGTGAACTGGTGGCAAGCTTACTGGGCCGACAACATTCCTCCGGAAGGCACGGAGTCATCGTCGTATTCAGCGACGTGGTTCGGCCTTTGGTACTTCGGCTTCATCGCTCTCGGTACCGTTGCGACTGTGGTCCGCAGTGTCGTAGTCATGTTGCTGCTGCTAAGGAGCTCGAAGAACCTGCACGACGAGCTCTTCCAGCGCGTGCTGGCGGCGCCGGTGAACACGTACTTCGACGTGACTCCAGTGGGGCAGATCCTCAACCGCTTCTCGAACGACTTGGACCAGATGGACTCGCTGCTGCCGCAGCAATGGCAGAACTTCGTGCAGAACGTTTCGTTGAGCGTCGGAGGCTTCATCGTCTGCGCGCTGGCGTCTTACTGGATCGGCCTGTCGTACGTGCCCGTGGTCGTCGCGCTCGTCGTGACGGGGTTTTACTTCAAAAAGACCTCCCGAGAGGTCAAGCGGCTCGAAGGAATCTCCCGATCGCCCGTGTACAACCTTCTGGCTGAGACGCTGAACGGAGTGCAGATCATCCGAGCGTTCAAGATGCAGACAACGTTCGAGGAGTTGAACGCTAGTGCGGTGGACGAGAACGCGTCCTTCTTCTTCATCTACTGGGCAGCCGGTCGCTGGCTGGCAGTCCGACTCGACGCTCTCTCCGTCGTCGTCATCTTTGTCGTGTCGCTTTACTTGGTGGCGACAAAAGGACAGCTCGGCACTCTGCTGTCCGGTATCTCGCTCGTCTACGCGCTCATGCTCACGTCCATGGTGCAGTCCTCGGTGCGAGACGTCGACCGCACAGACAACGCGATGACCAGCGTCGAGCGTATCCTCCACTTCCGTGAGATCCCCCAGGAACGAGACGCACCCGATGCTCCAGCCATCGACAGCTCAGTGTGGCCGACGCAAGGCGCCATCACGTTCCACAACCTGTGTCTCAAGTACCGTCCTGAACTGCCCCTCGTGCTTCGAGGCGTCAACTTGAGCATCGCCGGCGGTGAAAAGATCGGCATCTGCGGTCGTACTGGCGCCGGTAAAAGCTCGCTGACGATCGCACTCTTCCGCATCTGCGAGTTCGAGAGCGGATCGATCCGCATCGACGGCGTCGACGTCCAGCAAGTCAAGCTGCACGACTTGCGACGCAGCCTGGCCATCATCCCGCAGGACGCCGTGCTCTTCAGCGGACCGCTGCGTGACAACCTCGACCCGTTCAACGAGTACTCAGATGCCGAGGTCTGGAACGTCCTGAAGCAGGTTCACCTCGCTGACGCGGTGAGCTCATGGGGCGCTGGACTGCAGTTCCCGCTCTCCGAAAAGGGCGACAACCTGTCGGTCGGGCAGCGACAACTGCTCTGCATCGGCCGCGCACTGCTCAAGAAGAGCAAGATTGTCGTGCTGGACGAGGCCACAGCCAACGTGGACACAGCCACCGACAACCTCATCCAAGAAACCATCCGAGAGACTTTCGCGAGCAAGACGGTGCTCATCATCGCCCACCGCATCAACACCATCCGGCACTGTGACAAGATCGCCGTCATGGACGCCGGCCGAGTCGTCGAGTACGGAGCTCCGTCAGATCTCCTGAGCCAACGCACCTCCATCTTCGCCGCACTCGCAAGTTAATACGTAAATCGTTGCTTTAAAACTTTTACCAAAAAGGCAACATTGAAGTTGCCTTTTTCGTCTCGGCCAATCAGTACATTCGGAATTTTCATCCAATCCCCGCGTTTCCTTTCGCAATAATCGCCGCAGCCAACCAAACCGAGCAATTCCGCTGGCATTGTGGCATTCGTCTCCTGCTTCCGCCATGACGCCCGAGAACGTGACGCCCTCGAAGCGCAAGGCGGAGGACGCACCCATCCCAGCCGAAGACGGCACGACGCTGCAGGTGCACCGCTGTCGCTTCGTGGATTGGATGCCGGCGGCCGTGCACGCGCTGACTTTCAACCCATCGGGAGACCAACTGGCTGTTGCGCGCGCGAATGGCGACGTGGAGATCTGGAGCGCGGGGCTGAAGTGGCACCTGCGCTTCGTGCTTTCCGGCTCGGAGCAGTCCCAAGTGTCGGCTCTGTGCTGGTCCAAGAGCGGCGACCGTCTCTTCGCCTCCAGTCTGGACGGCACGCTCTGGGAGACGGACTTCCAGCATCTCTGCAAGAAGAACGTGACGGACTCGAACGGTGGCCCCATCTGGTCCATGGTGCTGGACGAGGAGAGTCAGCAATTGGCTGTGGGCTGCGAGGACGGCCGCATCCGCCTCTTCTCTTTCGAGGACGAGACGCTGCAGTTCCGCAAGGCCTTTTTGACCACGGGCGGCCGCGTCGTGTCGCTCGCCTGGCACTCGCAGGCCCGCAAGATCTTCTCGGGAAGCGAGGCAGGTCTGATTCACTGCTGGAACGCCGTGTCGGGCCGCAACGAGTCCCGCATCACGGTGGAGAACCTGGCCAAGCAGAAGTCCATCGTCTGGTCGCTGGCCGTGCTGGACGACCTCACGCTCGTCAGCGGCGACTCGAGCGGCACGCTCAGCTTCTGGAACGCCCCCACGGGCACGCTGCTGCAGAAGTTCTCGCACCTGACGGCCGACATCCTGGCCATCTGCGTGAGCCAGAGCAACAACACGCTCTTCGCCTCGGGCGTGGACAACCAGGTGGTCGAGTTCCGCCGCTCGGTGGCCGAGAGCGGCAACGCCACGTGGGCCTACTCGTACAGCCACCGCGGCCACAGCCACGACGTGCGCGCGCTGGCGCTGTCGTCCCAGGACAAGGCGGTGCTGGTCTCGGGCGGCATCGACACGCAGCTGGTCTGGTACCTCGGCAGCAGCTTCAGCGTGAGTCGCCCGCACAAGATCGTGCCGACGCCGTACCCGCAGACCATTTCGATGGCCAAGGAGGAGCGTGTGCTGCTGGTGCAGAAGCCCACGTCGCTGCACCTGTGGCGTCTGGCCACGCAGGCGTCCACCACGCAGGCCAAGAAGCAGAAGCAGCAGCACAAGCTGCTGCTCGAGCTCAATGTGGGCAAGGCGCTGAACCTGGCCTGCTCGGCTTTGGCCCCTAACGCCAAGTTCGTCGCGTGCTCGAACGCCAGCGAGTTGAAGCTGTTCGAGCTCAACGTGGAGCAGGAGTTCCTGCCCACCAAGGTGGCCACGTTGCCCAGCAGCGTGACGGGGCCGGCGCGTGTGCTGGCCTTCTCGCCCGACTCGACGCGCCTCGTGATCGCGTCCTCGTCGCACCAGATCCGCGTGCTGGACCTGACCAAGATGGAGGTGATCAAGACGTTCCAGGTGGCCACGCCGGTCCGCGATGGCGACGAGAGCGCTCAGGCGCCGTCTCCGCTGGTGTCGCTCACCATTTCCTCGGACGGCCAGTGGCTGGCGACGGGCGACGTGGCCAACAACCTGGCCGTGTACAACCTGGACTCGATGCAGTTCTACTGCCACCTGCCGCGGCCCAGCGAGATGCACACGAGCATGGGCTTCAACCCGTCGGGTAAGACGCTGGTGGTCACGCTCGTGTCCAACAGCTTCGTGTGCTACGACGTGGAGACCAAGGGCCTGTCGGACTGGTACCGCAAGAACAACGCGCATTTCCCCAAGGAGATCGTGGAAGGCCGCAACGTCAAGGGCATGACGTTCGACCCGGCCAATCCGGACTTCCTGTACCTCTACTCGCAGTCGAGTCTGTACCAGATCAACATGGACAAGCAGGTGGAGTCCAGCAAGAGTCCGCCCGAGAAGACTCGCCGACGCGCCATGAGCGTCGGCACCGAGTCGGACGGCAAGAACGACGCCGCCGAGGGCGAACTCGTGGAGCTGGAGGACGGATTCTGCCGCGTGGTCAACCGCTACCGCCCCATGTCGTTTGTCGACTTCGTGGCGGAGAGCGAGATGGTCATCGTCGAGACCCCGTGGCTCAAGGTGCTGAGCCGCTTGCCTGGTGCGCTCCACCGTCATAAGTATGGCAAGTAAATAGATCCGTATGATTATGCACAAGCCGTCCGCCTTGTTGGTCTGTTTTACTCGTGGCTCGAGTCGTCAGACCTACCGATGACCCTCACTTTGTGGCCCGAGAGATCCTGCCATTGCTTGTCCCCGCAGTCGTATTGACAGCAGTGCATTCGTCGCTTCCGATCGAAACCTACGATGGTACAGTTGTACCAGCAATCGTATCTGAAAAAAAAAACACGAGTTAGAACACAAAACAATTTTTCAGAAAGCAGATCGACGTACCGGAATTTATACACACTCAGCTCCAAGCCGATATCGCGCACGGAGTTGACGATTGAGTTGGCAGAGCGATCGCTTTCTCCGTTGCTTGCAGCTGAGCTTCGGCCGATGGAAACCTCGCGCTTCGGTTTGGAGAGCACCGTTCGTTTCTCGCTATGGGGTACAGCGTTGTTGTACGGAGATGCCGCACGGAACTTCTTCAAGTCTTTCAAGCCTTTATGTCCTTGACGAAGAATTGGGATTGGCACTTGAGGAGGAGTTGAAGATGAGCGACTGTCAGCTTGGTTGTTGGCATCCGTAGTTGATCGAGAAGAGGCCCTTTGCGATGACTCTGGCTGTCCGTTCTTGTCGTAAGAAAACGCTTTTTTTGAACGACTTTCACACGGAGCATTGGCTCTGCTTTCGCCAGCTCTCTCTTGTGGCGGAGTCGAGGGCTTTCGAACAGTGGTCGAGAGGTAGGGGCTCGATTTGCCATGCGCCGAGGAAGAGACTCGTCGAAGTCTTGGATCGGAGCGAGGAGTTGCCTTCGTGTCGGATCCGTTGACTTGATTCGTAGACATCTTACCTGTCTGTGTACTAGGACGTTGCTGAATGACCTTGGCTTCCTGCGAAGTTCTCTCTGGCGGTGAATCTGGTTTTACTGGAGCCGTACGCTGTTGCTTCACCATGTTCATCTCCAATTCAATGCACCGATCAAGTTCAGCATCACTGTGGTCATCGATGTCGTTACCGCAGATTGGACAGGGATCGGCTTCACTTGTACCAGAATGCCCCCCGCTCTTGCCGGTACTTAAATCTTGGTTGTCGCTCGTTGCAGAGAGAATTTGAAGTTGTCTCTCGAGCTCCCGCCGCTCCGTTTGAATCTCTTGCAGAAGGAGTTCTTGCGCCTTTGCTGCTCGTTCGATGCGCTCGTTATTCGAGTTTTCGTCGGTAAATGCTGTAAACACAGCAGGCTTGGCAGTGGTTTCAGAGCCCAGAGTTTTTAAATCGAGTCGCAGTTGGTTCAACTGCAGCGACGGCGAAGTGGAGTGAGCTCCATCGTCGACGTGATTGGCTTTAACTCGACGAGGTGGAGGACTTGGGCGTGGCGCAATAGTATCCCGTAACTTCGTCGTTGTCGAGGTCTGCGCTGGTGTTTTATCTTCAGTGGTCGAAGCTTTGCGTAGATTCGTGACGGTGTGACGGAGTTTCTGGTTCTCGGACGCCAGCGCCGCTTTCTCCTTGGTTAACCGTGCGACCTGTTCTTGAAGTGCAGCTAGCTGTTCGTGGGAACCGCTTTGCTTGAGCAACAACTTTAACCGCGAGATTTCTCGCTGGGCTTGTGCCAACAGAATCGCGTCGTCAACCAGCTCGTTCACCTTCACCCGGACGGCCACGCACTTGGCGCGTTCGGCAAATTGAAGAGTCGAAATCGTCTCGTCGACCGCAGTCTCTGATGGAGAGACCGTCGCGATCACCACTGTGCGCGTGTTGCCTCCAAGACTATCCTGAAGTAAACGCGTCAGTTTCGAGTCGCGGTAGGGAACGTGTGTTCGCCTCGGGTTGACGAGCGCCGAGATGACGTTGCCCAGAGCCGATAAACTCTGGTTGATGCTTGTCAGCTCCTTGCTGCGCTCACTCCCCATGACAACATCGGTGTCCCATTTCTCCGACCCGGCCAAGTCGACGAGATTGAGTTTCGCTCGCCGAATGATTGTGGTTGCGCTCTCCAGCCCTCGGGACTCGACCTCGACGGAGAGCTGCAGGAGAGCGTGGCTGCGACTGCTCTTCTCGTTGTACGCCGTCGCACGGATTGTCCGGTTCCGATTGCCTGCCTTTAGAAGCTGCAGTGTTTCTTGGAGGCCGGTAACACGAAACTCGGACAACCCACTCACGTAAATCTGCTTGCCGTTGCCCTTGATCATTTCTCGAACAGCCAGCGGGTCCTTCATGCGCTGCTTGTTGTCCTGGAGCAAGTCGTAGACGTCGTTATTGTAGATCTGCATGTAGGAACAATGCACGACGCCAGCGGATCCGTGACGACTGATCGACCGAAGCTCTTCAAACAAGCTCTCTATCGCGCGAGGAATCACTCCCCAGTTGGGGGAACACTCGGGGGCCTCCGGGGCAGAGCTCGGCGTGCCTAGATGCTCAAGATCATGTCCACTTTATCACGAAACCAATGAGTCACCCACGGAAGCATTCAACGCATTGCCACTACAGTAGAAGCCACTTACAGCATCGTGTGCGTCTTCCCTGTGCCGGTCTGACCGTAGGCGAATACCGTGCAGTTGAATCCTTGGGCTACTTGTTGAACGCCGTCACGCAGGTAGTTGAACACATCGGCTTGGTCCGCTTTTTCACTGAATACTCGGTCGTAGGCGTATCGAAGCTCGCGATCGACTTCACTCTCGGGTTTCCGTTTGCTCACAGACACTTGGTTCGCCTCGCCATCTACACAAAGTGTCTGATAAACCCGTACAACACCACGTCAGGAACAAATCGAACTCGAGCCAAATGCATGGAAGACGTACATGAAGAGACGAGCTCTGCTGAAGCTCGCGATCATTGGCCGGCCGCACGCGGACCACGACCCGAACACGCTCTGCAGCTTCAAGAGCTTCAGCCATTCTCGCATCAGGTGACCTGGACGAGCTCGGTTATCGCTTCCAGCAGCGGCAGCATCCTGGAAATACACACCGAATTGAGCGCTTTGCCTATCTTTAGTTACCTAAATTATTTTTGCACTGGTAACCCGCACGACGCGTCCTGAAGCTGATCACGTGCTTTCGCGAGCACGAACATTGTTGAAACGAGGTTGCCTGCTGAGGTTGCCAACGGTTGGTCAGCATGGAGCAAGTGCAGCAATTCCACGAGTATCTTCTTCGTCAACGGACTTACATCCGCAACAACAAACGGACCTTGCAAGAGATGAAGGCGTGCTGGACGCTTGTACCTCGCGCTAACCCGAAAGCGATGTCGCACGACGAGTACGAGGGAATGTACTCGACGCTGCTGTACGAGATGACAATTTGCTGGGACGAGGAGACGAACGATGCCGTTCTGGCCAAGATGTGGCGCCGCGATGCTTCCGCCTTCACAGACCTCAACTTCGACCGCTTCTGCTGCTCCATCTTCTACTTCGCAGAAATGGTAAGGCATAGCCCACTACAGGACGTGTTGGCATTGAAGCGAGTTCTAACACTTCCGGGGTGCAGTGGGTCCAGGAAATCACACAAGAGGCGTATGACCGAATATTCAGCATCATCAGGACTATTCTGGCAGGCCAAGAGCTCCCCCCAATGTCAGGGGCCACAGAGTCCTCGGATTCGAACTTCAAGCCGACACTGGAGAGCTTCGATGACGCCTTTGACCGGGAACGAGACGTGGAGAACATGAATCTCAACGTCGGCAAATCGATCATCTTCGACGCTAAGAAGTACTTTGAGCATTTTGGCTCACCCACCGCGACGATCCAAGCGTCCAACATCAACATGTTCCAGCCTGATGAACGATCGTCTCGCACGTCATCTTTACGCGGTGATCTTAGGGAAGTTCACGACCGCCGGTATGACCACTTTGAAAGGGAGGCGAAGGCGTGCAAGTCAGGTTGTTCAAACCCGAAACTCCTTCGGCCAGCGTCATCTCGTCAGTCCCGTCTTAGCGTCCACAACTCGCACAACACTCTTGCGGTTGTGCCACCGGGTTCACCACCACCTAGCACATCTCGGACAACAAGCACACTGCTGTTATCTGGGACGATAGCTCTCAAGTCTCATGCCAAAATGTAGACCTGCCTACGTACAACTTGATGCATTATTACCACGCTTTCCTTGGTCGGTACGTTGAAGCAACAAGTTGCTATAAAGTATGGGAGCTTGAATGAAGAATACCTGTCGGTCAGATCCACATTAGCATGATCAGCAATAAATAAAACGAAAGATATCAAACACACCTTTCTCAGCTTCTTCCCGTAAGTCTGAGGTCACAACAGAACTCGTTAACTCCCGTGAAAGTGCTGCTGTGTTGCTTGGATCCCCACACGACACAACTTCGCCTTGGATTCCAAATACTTTAGCATTTAAAAGTGAAAAATACTGTTCATCGGCCTTCTCAGCAAGTGAAGCATCTTGCATTCGGCACCATTTCACTAGTCGAAGCGATGGACTCCACACCAAAACTGAGACGAGTAATTCGGAGCTGTTGTAGTCAGGGCCACCATCGCTCTTGAGGCAAAAGACGGAGTTCACTGATCCCCAATCCGTCGCCACTGCTGTAGAAGCAGCTTGATGGCACGCCGATTCTGTATCTAGGAATTCCTGAACGCGGCATGCACTGCGCGTTCGACCCCATCCAACATTTGCCACTGCGTACGGTCGCCCTCGATGCGACCAACTTCTAGCAATTTGAAGCTTCTTCAACACACGTTGACTTCGGGTAGATACAAGTATCTGCCGTTCTTTCCTTCGCTGCAACACGCCGCTGAGATCAGCAAGTTCTTTCGCTGGGAAACCACTCCGATGAAATGGATTGGAGGCCACCGCCTCCACGTAGAGTTCATTGACGTAAAGTGAGAGCTCATACAGCTGACCCTGTGCAGCCAAAGCAATTAGCCTCTTATCAAACCCTCGGTCAACCAGTGCTTCGAACATGCATGCTTACCATTAGCAGGTGATCGGTGCCAGCGGCTTCTTCATAGCAGAGCTCCACTTGATCG
>JAABLL010000308.1:0-17182 GCA_012295475.1 Phytophthora gonapodyides | reverse complement strand
GTACAATGCGTAATCATGATCCATACAAAAATAAAGTTACGTGCAGTCAACAGGATGCACCAGCAAATCACTGAAGGACCAAATTACTTAGGCTTGTATGGTATAGTTTAGTCAAGGGACACGCGAAAGGGTTAACTCGAGCAAACTCAGACGTCAGCTTCACAGACAAGTCCGCGAGGTTGTCGGCAGGGCGTCGAGCGATTCTGTTTTTTACTTGACCCCACACCAATTCAATGGGCTGCAGCTCCGGGTGGTACGGAGGGGTGTACAGTAGTGTGCGGCCATGTGCAGTTGCCAAGCGCTGCGCCACGTACACCGGCTTTGGCTTGTGTGCCTTGACAAGCTCAAGCAGTTGTGGTATATACCATCTTGGATCAAAATCAATACCTATGTAGCAAACGAGAAACGTAATTCAGTCTCTGAAATCGTAGTCATAATCGAACGTGAGCGAGCCTTACCGTGTGTAAACAACCACACTTGGATATCTGCCTTGAGTGTCCGTCGGCTTGGCGCAGGATTCTCTTGCCTTTTGTGGTAACTTACGCCATCCATGTGGATGACGCACGATCCGTACTGCTGCAGGGTCACGCATAACTGCGTGAACCACTTTTTGAACAGCATCGCGTCAAAGTTACTGTGATAGTCGTCATCTTTGCCGGGCTTTTTCTTTGAGTTCCAGTGCACAAGTGAGCCCGGCACGAACTCCCCCTGCATAATGTCCCCCCTTCTTGTTATTATTCCAGCCCCTACAATGCATATTCTGAGCCAAATGATAACACACTAGTTAGATTTTAACTTAACGGCACAGACAAATTATATAACATACCTGGCTCCTCGACCGCTTTTCGATACTCGAATATTGTCTTCGTCCAGCCAAGTCTTGCCGGTGACATGATTAACGTTGCAGTAGCTTTAATCTAGAAAAACCTCGGGGCGAATCGGATTGTCCTTGCTGTCTCGATTGGCAGCCCGCTTCTGAAGATACGTGGCTCGAAAAGCCACATTACCGGTTGTCTCCGCGAGATAATGGCGGCTTTGGCCACGCAAATGCCTAAAACCCATGCTGGTCAACCACCCGCGCATAGTACGGACCTTGAACTGTTGTCCGAGAACTTGTTTCACGTAGTCACAGATAAGCTGTGCTGTGACCGGTTTAGCCGCTTTGTTTTGGACAGTGACGTACTCTCGAACAACGACGTTCAAGTCGGCCTCGTTGCAAAGTTTTTTGCGACCACGAGTTGATGGTTCAGGCAATGGAAAAATATAAGTTTATAAGATCAGTGGCCACGATAGGAACGACAGGATGTAACCCTACTTTGGCCAAAATGAAGAGCTCACCTCGACGAAATCTGTATTCGGGTCGATGTTGCGGGCCCGCAACACGCGAAAAATGGCGTTCTTCCCAAAGCCAGTGGCTTCCTGAGTCCTGTAGCGTGAGTCCCGACCCCCCCGCTTCGTCCTGCTCGTGCCTCTGCGACGAAATAGTCGTAGACCTTTGTCATTAGGGTTTTCTCGGCCGGGCTGAGCTGGTGAAGGCGTGCCATCCTGGCTGGTTAAAAAGTGAGAATCGTTGGATCTGAACTGGTGCAGCCGGAGCTGTGAACCCCCCTTATTCGATCGAGGGGTTTCACGCTCTGATCAGAGGTATATTTGCGGGGGCTATGAGCTTCTGCATCTGGCAGATATTCTTAGCAGGCCCTGCTAGCCCCTTCATTGTCTGCCCGTACAATAGTAAGTGATAGCTTTGCTAATCGACGCTTGCGATTTGATGGCACCAGCTTCAAGTTATTCATGGCAACGGTGAACAGCTCGGCCGCGTCTTGCTCAGTAATCGGCACTGGTATCGTTCTACCGGCCGATGTGATAGCGTCTGTGAGGTGCTTGGTCATCATCACCCAGTCCGAAAAAGTTTTGTGCATGCTGCGCTTTCGCAAGTCATGTGGGTGGATAGTTTTGAGGGGAGGGTAGCATTTTGCTTTGTTGCCAAACCACCACAATTGCCATGCACCAGACGGTCCGGTACGAGGAAATTCGAACGTCTCCGGAAGCAAGTGAAATTTCCAGCGTAGTAGTCGGCATTGTAACCATCAGGAGATGCGGTCTCATGTTGTGGTGGGTCTTTTTCCTTTTGCCCCAACCCTGCTCGCTGTTACAGCGACTCTATGGTAGTCCCCAGCATTTCTTTCGTGATGTTGCCCGCGGCAACGCCTTTCGCCTTAAGTTTGACATACCCCCCAGAAGTACTGGAGGCAGATTGTCTATGGATGTTTGTACATGTAGCAGCTGCTTGTACAGTTAGATGTGAGGCGGGATGCCTGTTGATTTCATCCAGGGTGAAATGCCGTTGATGAGCTCTGCAGCGGGGCTGCAGTTGCTTATAGCGTAGAGGAAGACACAGACTCGGAGAGTCTTTAGTGTATTTGATAGCTAGCAAACTCTATACGAGAGTTTGTTACGAGTACCTTAAATATCCTATTTAAGGACCCCAGAGATATGCAATACCTTAAACAAAGGCAATGAACTCTAGGCTTCAAAATGTGAACTGAATGTATTGTTGGTTATTGCGGCAAAACCGCCTGTAGCCTGAATGTATATGACTCACTATCTAGCATAGTAGAGCCTAGTCAAATGCATATTGGGTGGCTGTGAGGCCACCTACTGATATCTGGTTAATTGCTGGTTTAGTGTACACACACAACTGGTGTACACACACAAGTTATTTGTGACACACACGTTGTTATGTTACCCCGTTACACCTCCCCCCACCAGACTGAGGACACCACGTGTCCTCACTCGAATTTTCGTCTCGCCTGCGTGTCACTAGACATCACCAGACCTCGCTCAAGAACTGTCATAGTTCAAAAGCCCGGCGTGACTCTGCCTGCCCCTTTGAATGTCTTCTAGTCAAAAGGCTTCTTGGTCGTTCGACCGTACTCCCCACGAGATGGATTCCCCCGCACGTAGAGCCTCGCCTGTTTCCAGTTCGGAAGCGCCGAAGCGCCCAGCGTCTACGCTCTCTGTGACGGAATATCACTCCGAGCACCGGCGTCGGCACGGCAACGACTCCACGAGTCAGCCTTCGGATCCGCTCGCACAAGACGCAGGGCGTCAGATCCGTTATGCTCGCGACGAGCTCTTTGAGAATCTCTACACGGAGCTGGACTATGAGTCCGATACCCCTATGCCGACGCACGAGGAGTCACCGCCGCGCTCACCTGAGCAAATGGAATCCAAGCCGCGGGCTCCAATCCCATTTCCACAGTCAGGGGCGACACCAGCGCTGACTGCGCTGCGCGCATCCACTAACCTGGAGGGCGACGTGGTCACCAACGACCTTGATGAGGTACAGACCCGTCAGCTCGAAGAGGGGGAGGTGTCGAACTCTCAACGCCCCGAGGCGCGCCCCATTGTGAGCTCTCGTCGAGAGTATGGCTTCGAACCGCGCAATCCTGCTGAGGCCATGAAGCAGGCCCTTGCCGCGCCATCTGTGGCTTCCTGGCTGGCTGGGCCGGTGGCCTCCACTCCGGAGCAGCTCGCAACTCGTGTCGCTCTCCAAGAGAGATTCCTCACTCCACAGGAGACGACTCCCGGTGAGTATGGTACTCGTCTTGTGGACCAGGCACGAGGTGCTTCAGTCCCCGCGAGGCGAGCGATACCTATCGTGCTGGCCGAAGGGGAGTCTGTCCAGGAGGACGACTGTACGTTGACTGGTTGGGTTGAACATTCCCGACGACTCCCGTCGTTAGAGGCCGTGCGGACCAGCTTCTCCGAAGCCGACGCGCGTCTTGAGCGTAAGCTCCGTTTCGACTTCGCGAAAGTCAAGGTGAAGCGTAGCGCCCCGGCATCTGCTTCCCGACCCCTTGGGTCTGCCCGTCATGCTCCTGTGAGCTCTGTCAGCCGCCACCGAAGTGGCTCAGTGGCTGCAGCAGCCCCGGATCAACGCTTGAGCTCAGCGTTTGATCCATCCTTTCCCCAACCTATTGTCGGGAAGCCAACAATGGACCCGTACACGCTCGAAAAACGATTAACCCTAGCGACTAAAGGTATCGTATCATCGGGTCAGCCTAACCAGTTTGTAGCCCCTCCATCTCGATTTTCAACACCCCGCCTCGCGTGCCTTGCTGTCAGGTTTTTCGGTATTACCAATGACGTCGGGTAGTGCAATTCAAGCCTATTTAAGGACGTTGCTAGCATCCGAGCTACGCCCAGTCAGGCCGACACACACTCGTTCGTCACACCGAAGGACATTGTCAACACCAAGAATGCTGTCCGGCGCCGTGAGATGTCCACTCAAACCGTAATGGAAGATCTCCTTTCCAGTCTTTCAAGCCGAGGCTTCTTTTCCCGTTTCGCCACCAACCCAGCAACACAGGAGCTACGCTATCTCTTCTGGGCGCACCCTGCAACCGCAGCGTTATATCGGCCCCACTACGACATCCTGGTGATGGACTGTACGTACAAGACGATCAACTACAAGCTTCCCTTATTGAATGTGCTTGCCGTGACTGGGTTGAACACTGCCCTTTCTGTTGCCCAGTGCGAGTTGCCTGGCGAGAGAGAGGAGGACTACGTGTTGGTCCTGAATATGCTGCGCCTCTTCATGCTAGAGTTCGACGTGGAAATGCCTGGAGTGCTCCTTGCCGATCAGGAGTTGGCATGCCGACATTTGCTGAACGGGTTGCCTGAACCATCCGGCTCCTCCTCTGTCCTCTATTTCAAGTAGAACGGACGTGGTAGTTCTCCTCCAACCCGAGATGCGACCACATCAAGTGACCAAGAAAACGTTGTATTTGAGCACAACTTCGCCCCACCTCACTCATGGGGATACGCCGGTTCGATCGCTTAGATGCTTGGCAGTTAGTGCGGACGCTTTGGTGTGACCACTGGAACCGAATAGTGACTTTAAATTAAAAGCAACACAAACAGATCTGAGGCGTCCAGCCTTGTACTCTCCATTGCATTTGCTACGCCCTTGCTTTTGTGCTTTGATCTTTCCTACTGCTGCAGCTTTTTGTGTGGACGCGAAATGTGCGTTCGGTACGAGCTTGGTTTGTTGTAGCCACGCCCGCATACACAGCACACGAGCATCCCGGTCAGTAGCGGTTCGTTCTCGCGCTTGCGCTTCTCCTTGTTTTTCGTCGCTGCGTGGATTCTTGACGCAGTACATGCGGTTCTTGCGCATCTTGTCGCTGTCAAGCATCCGGAGTCCGCAGTATGTGCAGTCAAATGTCTTCGGTAGCACGCTTGACACTACGCCGGCAGTCCATCGCATTCCTGAGAATGCGAGGTAGCAATGGATGCGGTAGTGGGGAGCGTCGTAGGCAACGCCATTATGAAGAAAATCGCCGCGGAAGATGATGCTGAAACCGACAGGGATGTCGATCAGCCGCACATTGGAGTCATCTCGGGTGTCAAAACATCCTTCGAAGACCCTGACCTTTGTATTCTCCTGGAACGCGAAGATCGTGCTGCCCGGAACGCGCTGTTTGCGCCCCTGCGCCTCAAGAACCTTGGGCGGGTAATCCTGGTGGGGTTCCTGCCCTTTCCCACCAGGCAAATACCGCAGGTAAGAGAAAGCCCGAGGAGGCCATGCCGACTGAATGCAACGGGAGCTCTCGAGAAGCGCACGCCTTAGCTCTGCAACTGCGCCGGACGAAGTGAACCTGGACAGCGCTCGAAACTTGTCGTCGTCCTTCCCTCCCAATGTCTCGAAGACAGACTTGTACGTACGCGCCTCAGCTTCACACTTCAGAGATGCAATAATGCTGTCGTCAAGCCCCAGGAAAACAAGCTGATATCCTCGCGCAGGTAAGTTAGTTCCGAGGCTGGGCGCCATTTTGGAAATGAAGCGGGAACGACACGTTGGGACGGGAACGCACCAGTTGTAGCCTATTTGTTTATGTATGGCGTGTTTCAGATGATATGTCACCTGTTCTGGCGTTTTGTCTCTTTTTTTGAAATGGCCTTGCCCGTAAATGGTCCTCCATAGACAGTCCCGTCGTGTTGTTCTTGTAGGTCTTTAGAAACGCCATGAAAGCGCAGATCGCGTCATTATTTAGCCACCTTCACTCTCTCGAACAGTAGAGATCAGACCTTGTCAAGTCGAAACCGAATCCAGGTATGACCCGGTTTGCAGAAAGCCAGTCGTTGTCATGCCTACTGCAACATGCTCAACCACGACATTCTGCACCTCCGTGTTGAGCCACGCGCACAGCGACACACCATAGTGGCACGAACTCGGAAGGCTGGGCGCGGATTAATTTCGCGCTAAAAACGGATTATCTCCACGTAGTTTGCCAGAACGGATTAACTCCGTGTAAATTATCAGATCCCACAGGGTAAAACACATCTTTGAAAATCGGTTTTACCAGGTCTAGGGCTCCTGGTAAATACGATTTTCAAAATTGCTGGTCCAGCCCCCCCCCCCCCATCCTTGGCATTCAGCTTTGGCACAGCTCGGACATGAGCTCCGACAACAACATAAGCTTCGGACAACAAGCCTTTCGAGGAGATCCCCGGACGTTCTTCTCTGGAGGAAGCTTACTAAGCCCTTGCTTCACTTCCACACGGGGCATCTTTCGACTACGCATAAAACAACGGAAGTAGCGGCAGAAAGTCAGTGTATTATTACTGCATCGCACATCAAGGTTGCGAAAACTTCGTCCGAATTGTGTCCAGCCGGAGAACGACCCCGCCTTTCCGCTCGAGGGCCAGTGGGGAGCACACTGGCCTGACCTCAGCTCTTTCAAAGATTGGCATAGAAAGATCTTTTCAAAGAGAGGCTGAAGATATTCTTCTAGGCGGGGCAGGTCCGATGAAATGCCGCAAAATCCTGCAGAAACGTCACGCCGGCGACGCTGAACGTCTGGCTACACTTCCTACAAGTGCCCAATTGAAGAACGGAAATGCGTATTTGAAGCGATTTATGGCAGGTACAGTAGCTTACATTATTGCTTTCTACTTTAATTGGCTGAATTGCTAACGTCTCTGTTCTTTAGGCGGTTGGGAGATAACTATTTCAGCGGATCTGATGAACTGGGCTCATTTACGTATGTGTGTCAGCCCAGAAACGTTTTTCTGGGGATCTCAGTATGGAGCTGAGACTGACAGCGCACAATTCGCTGCGTATTCGGACGCTAATAAGAACGAGCTACTGGTGTTTGATTTTTTTCTTAGCATTGTGGAGCACGACAAAGGCAAGCCTGCGGTGTGCTTTGGGATGATTATTTGAGACGGCGTCATACCAAAACATATCAACGAGCCTACGTACGAATCCCGATATAAGCACATCAATGAAAAGAAGGGCATATCCTCTGTTGATTAAGCCCCATATCGCGCTCTAGATCAAGATGACGGTGAAGTTATCGTCTTCTCAAAAAAGTATCTCCGCTCTCGGAGCAAAAAATCGTTTTTTTAATTTTGATTGGATAAGGGTAAAATCGTCGCGCGAATCGATTGGTGCAGTCGGCGCTGCCTAATTTGAAACCGAACGCCCCCAAAAAGCGTATTTCGGTCATCCCCTCATATCAGCGACCTCAAGTGTTCATTAGTATCATTTTGATTTACGAATGGACATAGGTATCAAATTGAACTATCCGCAGACCTCACTACCGCAGAAGTCTTTCAGATCACAGCAGTTGTTGCGCGGGTGGTTTTGCGCTTCTTGACACTTGTCCCTCTTTCAGCTGCACCCCGGCGATCACTATTCGTCTTCGCAGCAAGAGCCATTGCTGCACGATGTTCTCTGCGAGCCTGCTTCGTGGTCTTGGCATCGTCTTCATCCTGTGCGCTTGGTGCTGCGTAGATTGGATAATTCTGAAACTCTTGGGGCACGTACTTGCGGATTTTGCCGTGGAAATTCGTCATCTTCTCGGCATTCTGCGGAGGCGGGCTCAGACTTCCGAGGAAGTGCGACATCATTTGGTTGACCTTGTCCCCATCTGTGAGAATGCCGTCCATTCTGCGGCGAAGATCTTGTTCGATAGGTTCGTCGTCTGGGCCCTTTCTGCATTGAACTACGCCGGGTTTGCTGCTCTCCATAGTAAAGATCTGGTACTGCTGGACGCCTACCAGCGTCTTGTACAATTCTGTCACCAGCGGTTTGTACTGCTTGAAGAATGCAGTGTCTCGCGGAATGTGGACTGCGTCCTTGACAGCATCGACAACATACTGCATCGTCCAGCAGTCAGTCCGCCCTATGTGCTTACGGATGTGACCGAATCCGCGGTCACAGGAATTCTTCGTATGTCCCTTGACAAAGAACTTGAAGTCGACTCGATCGAGAGTCCCCATGTGCACTAGAGCGAGAAAGAACTTGATGACAAGATTGTTCTTGTTCTGGCCCGAGCAGTTGTCAGCATAGCCAACAAGGTGTCTCTTGCCAGCCGGTACCAGCACCGTCCGAATGAAGTGATGCAGCATCGAATTAACTTGGTCACTGCCTTTGCCGCTCGTGAACTCGTCGTACAGGTAGTTGGATTGGACCCCCGCATTCTCGTAGAATACACCAAACGCACTCACCGCTAGCAACGAACAGAAATACCACTGCGAAGGAGTGCTGGTCACGGACGGAATCGTAAGATTCTGGGAAAAGTCCATCACGATCACAGCGAGATCATCCTCAGCTTCCTTTGCAGCCGCTTTGTCCTTCTGGTATTCACGTTTAAAGTTTACAACAGATAGAAATGATATCAATATCCGAGTGGGAAATCAAAATGTTACCAAACTCCACGAGCCTCATTCGATGTGCCGACTCCGTGTGCTGGCCCAACTCCTTGGTTTGTTCGGCTGTAGCACCATGCTTCATACGAGACTGATAGATCGTGCACAGGTCGCACACGTTGGTCTGAGCCGAGCGGATCTTGATAGTCGGGCAGTGAACTGAGAGCAACTTCCGGAATGTTGAGGGAGCAGGCTCACTGACCCGTAGTCCAAGGTCCACAAACTTGTGCATCTCTTCATACAAAGCGCCCCAGGTGAACGTCGCAGGCAGGAGCGTGTAATTCTCTTGGCTGTAGTACTTCTTCAGCAACCCGTCCTTGGTCTTCTGTATGCGTACCCTCACAGGCACAACCTCGCCCACCTCGGCTGCAAAGTCGGTAAACCACTTCACGAGCCAAACCACGTCGATCTTTGACGCGTTTGGGTTGAACTTGTTGCCGTGCGCTTTGGCAGCAATGTTCCCCTCCCGCACGCGACGCTTGTAGCGTTGAATTTTCGGAGGTTGCACGCCAAGGCAGCGCGAGAACGACGGCCGGCAGACTTGACCCACCATTGGCAAGTAGTAATTTCTCGCGTTCCCCAGCTCCTCGGTGTATCGAGGCAGTGTCTGTCTGCATCAAGACGCCAATAAGCGTCAAAATGCACGTCATCTTCTCGCTCTTCGTCATTTGCCCGACCGAGCACACCAATCACTCCAGCTCGCGCGCTTTGCCTTCAAGGCAGCGGCGCTTGCAGGTGTCACCTCGAATGAGGTCCGTCACGAACTGCTGCACATCGAAGTCGGACAAATTGATATCAATCTCCTCGTCTTCTTCCGCTCCACTCTCCTCGCTCTCCCCCGTAAGCGCATCCACTTCCTCCAGTCCTTCGTCTGTGCTCCAGTCCTCGTCGGCACTATCATCGGGCTCATCACTGTCTCGGTTCTCCAGGACGTCTTCAACCGCGTCCTGGTCCTCGGATGTAGGGCCACGCGCTTGGGTATCTTGTGCTAGCTGGATATCAGCACTGGGTGGCAATTGGCTCGACGACACTGAAGGTGACAGCGACGCAGAGGCCGGGGCTTCAGCTGTGGCACTCGCGGCTGAGATTGGTGGTGAGGGTGACGGCTGGCTGGGAAGCATCTCTAGCTGGAGGGGGTTGGAGCGTTTTCTTCTTGATCGATTCTCGACTGAGCCACTTTAGTGACCGTTTGACTTTTCAAACTCAAAACTGCTGATTTCTCGAAACTTTGTTTAAGTACGAAAAAAGGAAGCCCATCTTTGAAGGCGATTATCTCGACAACTCTAAATAGCGCATTAGTATCATTTGGTCGTGGGCCGTCTCATTTCGAGTCGAACCCTTTTTTGCAATTTTGTGAAGTGCTATTCAGCTCAACGCGATGGTGGGTTGGTAGTTGCAGCCAATGGCACCTACCGACTTCACTTTGGTCAGTTTTGCAAGCAAGCTGATGTGAGGAGGTTATGCGACTGTTTTCTAATGTCAACATACGTTTTGTTTTACAGGAGGGTGGACTGTGGTCGACTTTGGTTCATACGGAATTCATTACGCCAGCAATCGATACTCGAAGACGTTCATCCCGTGGACCTACATGTTCGTCCGAAACGAACATCACTTCACGTACGAGAGGTTGTTCAAGATTACGAAGCAGTTCCCGGAAACTTTCTTTGGGATCGATTTGCAGCTGAATTTTGGAAGCCTCGACCACGCCGCCTGCCCTGCGAACGTGTATGTGTGGCGGAGCAGATCCGCTAGCATTTCTAGGGACCCCAACTCACACACACTGCGCCCAGACACCGAGTAACGGAGGGGGTTCTCCGACGGTCGTGTAGTTGCTGAGTGGTTCACCTTGTGTACCCGTCGCCGGGCTGGTACAGCTCCCTCGTTGACACGAGATGCGCACTGGTGAGCCTTGGATGTCCTTGGGGGAAGGATGGATCCGCACGGGTATTCCTGCGCACGGGATCCGATTAGGGTCGGCCTTGATCTCTTGAGCAGGCCTTGTGGATCTGTAATATAAAAACGGGATCCAGAATTTTTCTTGTGTTCCTTGTTCTTGTTCCCTTGCGGGGTTGATCCTTGTTCCTTTCCAGGGTTGCCGCTTCCAATAGCGGGATCTTGAGGGGGGGGGGCAATCCTACATGCCCCCTCTCCTCTGCATCCACCCAAGGTGGCATCTGATTTGACTGATCTCGTTTGTGCACTTAGGATTCGGAATCCAGTGATGAAGAAGGCAACAGGCTCGTTCGCAAGCTGCTGGACGACTACGGGTACGTACGCGACCGACCTCTGCTCCATGGGGAAAGCGAAGCGGATAGACAACGCGCTTTGATCTCCTCGCATACGCGATCGCAGCGATTCAAGCAATTTCGTGAGAACTTCGCGTCTTTCCAGGCAAAGCGACTACAGGTGTACGAGACGAAGACGGAACAGCTCGAGCGGGAGTTGGACACGGCCACAGACTATCGCCTTCTTGTGTATGATCAATGGCCTGGTCATGTTTCGCCTCGTCATGAGGCAAAGCCGGTAAACGACTCGGCTGTGAAGAACGATGGTCTCGTGCTGGAAAAGAAGTCGTCATCGCCTTGGAAAGTGAAGCGGTTGACAGAGAAGAAGCATTGGGAGCCAAAACTGGAGAATCCTCCACCAGCAACTGCGACGGCGGGCGAAAAGAAGGACAAGAGGACGCATTCTGGTTGCAATGCGGGTGACTGGACATCATGGGACCCCGAGGACGATTGCGCGGGAACTTACGACTATGACGCCGCTGATCTCGATGACATCAACGACACAGAGCACATCCGTGACTCAAGTTCTGTCGGCATCAAGTTGCCGCGTTTGACTACAACTCGTAGGACTCGGCGCCGTATTCCCGCTGGTGTCGACTTAGAAAGCAGGCTTGAGGTGAAGAGAGCGAAGCCATTCCACACGGTGAAAGCCGAGTTCTATTGGGTAGGATTGTACGTTGATGTGGTCAAGCACGTTCAGGCATGCGAAGACAGCAGCAGCAATGGCACTACATAACGTCAGGGATCAGCAGCATTTTACTTCGACCTCACGTTGCGCATCCTTGCGCACGCCTCTGTCACAAGATCTTTCCACTGTGGTTGGCCAGTGATGGGATCCTTCCATCATCCGGGATGTCGACCTTCACCCGGGATGACACCCTGTCATCCAGGACGCACATCCACCACTAAGGATGTCCAGCCGCCACTTGGTTCTTGCGACCTTGATCCATCGCTCCATCTTGTTCTTAACCCTTCCAATCCGGCATTACGGATTCTCCGGAATCTAATTTGTAGAGGTGATACTATTCAGCGATGTCCGCAACAGAAATCGAAGCAGCCAAAATCCGCATATAGAAGTTTGTATGTGATAAATTTACGCAGTCCGGATGTAGTGTCTGTGTCTGATGAGACATGAGATTTGCTTGAAGGGGCTAAGGTAACGGATATAAATATTCAGAGAGACATATATTATACCAAGTATTAATTTATGAACTTCTAATTTATCTTTAAATATTAATCATAAACCTATTAAATATTTAACCGAGTTATCAAAATGGCCTCTTCCAGCCTTTCATTTCGAAATCAGCGCCGGACGAGAGACAATCATTCATGACAGGCATGCTCGCGTTCGAGAAGTCCTTCCAACAGATATTTCGCGAGTTGACCAAGAAGGGCTGGACGTACCGCAGATCGACAGGCCTCAGTAACGCACAGAGATACCTGCCGCCCGATGGGAACCTGAAAGGGGCTGAAGGCAGCAAATTTTTGTTGGTAGGTGGGCGACGGGATAATATATGCCTGATGCGGGCTAACCTGAACATCGTGCTAGGTGAGGACAGCTTGATGCGATACTGCCGGCTTCAAGGGTGGCTGGAGTTTGGTCCGAGCACGCAGGGACGATGCCACCGACAACTCCTGAACCTACAGTCTCAACGAGTGAATCTGCCGCGCCGCTGCTTGCTGCTGAAAAGACTGTTCCACGCAAGCTGCCAAGACCTGCAAGCAAGACCATTCAAGGTGCCACAGCTCCGTTGCCGGATCAACAGGGTGCTTTGACAGGAAAACGACGGGCACCAGCAAAACGGGCAACTTCCAAAAGGCGCAAGACGCGGTAAGTTTGTGCCTAAACGTTTGAGATTTTTTCGTGGCAAGTGGCTAAACTGGTTACGGATCTTCCAGCTGAAGCCATGATGGAGTCGACGCCTTGGCTTCAGGAAGGAGTGGAATTACAGGTTCCGGAGATTGCAGAAGCAGCTGTGGATTCTCCGCATAACGCTGTTCCGGAGGCTCCTGACGAGATTGCGTCTACTACTAAACTCGCCGTTCCGGATGATCACGCGGATACAGCGCCCTCAACTGAAGATGCTGTTACGGAGATGGGGGTCGACCAAGTTGGTGCTCGTCGATCCGTGCCAGCTGTGTCGCTGGACGACTTCGACTCGGAAGACTTCTTGACGGCATTGAAGCATGACCAGCGTTTTGCCCACACCGGACCGGACGACCTCAACACTGGTGATGCTGATTGGTTGCTCGAGCTCAACTCTGACGCTGAAGGCGACGAAGAATTTATCCTGCTCGACTTCTCGACGAGGACGAGAGTGATCCAGACGACGACGGTGTTTCAGCTGCGCGCGAGAGCCAAAGTGGTGATGATTCCGAAGAAGGCAAACGTCTTGACGCCGACGAAATGCCCGTGGAGTTCGAGCTGACCGATGAGGGGTTGGATCAGCTCCAGGCTGATGGATGGGATACCTTTGACGAGCAACACTCTGACAAAGTTCTTCTCGATCCCATGCTGCTGGATGACCGTCCGTCGGGACCTACGTGTGCTGCACTTGCGTATTCCGAAAGCCCGCTGGCAATCTTCTACTTCTTCCTTCCAAAGGTGCGTTGGCGGATGATTGCAAAGGAAACAAACCGATACCGCACCGACAGAATCGACGAAATTGCGCAGGGAATGCGAGCACGACGTGAGACGACTCCTTCCACCATTGTGCTCTCTGTTGAAGAGTACAGGACTAAGCTGAAGCGCAAGAATCCCATACAACCTCATGAGCTCGTCGGGTTCATAGGTCTGCTGTTTGCATGATCACTGGAGCCTAGACACGAGAGTTTAAGCCGTCACTGGATTACCAAGATTGAAGGAGCGTTGTCGCGCGGGACGTTTGGGCAGTTCATCAGCCGTGACCGCTTTCACGATATCGCGCATTAGATCTGCAATAACAACGCCAACCAGGCAGAAAGTGGCGACCGAGCTTTCAAGATCAGGCCTGTCATCCAAGTCTTCTGAAAACGTTCTTCGGTGGGTATTGTATAGGGTCTCGTATCTCCTTTTTACGAAGAAAATGGTACCAATGCGACACCGCTGCAACCCGGTGCGCCAATTCATGCCGATGAAGCCCAACAAGTGGGGCACGAAGTTCTACATGACGTGCTGCGCGTAGACCGCGCATTGCGCAAGGTACGGAATGGTTTTCAACGGAAGATCCGTTATACATTCCGGATGCTCCGCAGATTATTCTGGAGGATGCTGAACATGTTGTGTTGTTTGGTCAGGCTTGAGGTTTACTGCGGCAAGACAAGCGTAAACGAGGAGGCTGTTGCACGACGTGCTGTGATCAAGAATCTTTCCCACGTGCTCCGAGATCAACCAGCGCAGCGTCTGAGCTGCACCGACAACTTCTCACTTTCATTCCATTATCACACAAGCTGGCATTGCCACGTTGGGACCTTTGCGAAAAGACCGAAAAAGCTGGTGCAAGACCATCGACGTTACGCAGAAGAAGCGACCCAAGCAGATGCCACGCGGAACGTATCGAGTTGGTGTCTGGCGGGATAATTCTGAGATTGGGGCGCTGGCTTGGATGGACAACAAACCTGTGCGGTTCCTCGGCACTGGCTGCTCAACACAGCTAACTGAAGTTACTCGGAGGGAGCGCGACGGCTCGGTCTCAACAGTCCCTTGCCCTCGGCTCGTGCGTGACTATCATGAAGCTATGGGCGGCGTGAACGTCCATGATCAACTACGACTACAACGATACTCCATCCAGCGCACAATTCGGATGAGGAAGTATTACAATACGTTTTTCTCGGCTTGGTCGATCTGGCCATGGTGAACGCGTTCATCGTGCACAAGATCGCGATGCAACGTCGTGGCAAGCCGGTTCCCACACATGCAGCATTCATGAGGCGCCTCCACATCGACCTACTCAACCAAACAAATGAAGACTTCGTTGGCGGAGACGACCTGGCGGATCTCATAACGGAGCCACTACCACGCCTTCCACTCATTCTAGAGAAGACCGTCGAGATGAATGGGAACAAGCGGCGCCAGTGGCTGTGTAAAGTCTGCTCTGCGTATACTGGTGCCGGCGTGCAGAGCTACGAGACAAGCTTCTTCTGCGCAACATGCTCACGCGAGAAGAAAGGAAGAGTAACGCTTTGCAACAAGCAGCGTCGGTTGGAACACGGCAGCGCTCTCACCTGTGACCAAGTGTGGCATCAGAGCTGGAAGAATGGGACAGCCATCCCGCCGGAATTGCAGCACAAGATCCGGGTTGTCAAGAAGCGTAGGCCAGAGATAGCGGAGGAGGAGCAGGAGAGCTAAAGTGAGAATTGATTTGCGAGGTGCTTTGCAGAATGATTGTCGTTTTGGCCGACCTTGGTTGTTCCGTCGTTGCTGTTTCGAATAACGGTTCTGCAGGGAGATTGCAATGCAGAGTTCTTGTACTGCACATCACCCTGGTCTAGCCAATCAGTTGACTCGTTTTGGCCACATTTCATGCGAAAGGGCTTGAACCATGATATATTGTACCGATTTCCCCGGTATACGTTAATTCATATGTTAACCCTTTCGCGGTAAAAGGGCGCAGAATGCGCCCTTCTAGGCTGTTTGCAAAACATGGTGCGAAAACACACCTCAAAAGGGCGCATTCTGTGCCCTTTTACACAAGTTCAACCGTGAGTGCACCATCTTTTATAACAACTCATAAAAAGTACAATGCGCAATCACGAAAGCATATAAAAATCAAGTTTCGTGTTACAAGCGATGGGCAATACGCGTACCCTGATTTTCTCAAAGGGCGCATTCTGTGCCCTTTTAGTATCAAATGACTTAGGTCTCTATAGTATAGTTTAATCAAGTGAATCTCGAAAGGGTGAAGCATAACGGAGAATCCGGAATTCCGATCGGATTATAAGTGTTAAGGACCACGGGAACTGGTACTCCGTCCTTAGGGACGCAGTTGGTCCTCTTCAGGCTGGGCACGGCCTGGCTCGCTTGATACGTTAGCCGCCCGACTTATTATGATGAGAGTAGAGGGTAGCTAACCTCTCTGTTTAAATGTCTTGCAATCGGGTTTTGAGGTGTGAAGTTCTAGTCAAGTATACATCATACGAAGCCGACCTGTATTAACAGTGTAACCGCGGAGTTACCCCTGCAGAAGCTGATATTTTGAACTAGCCATGGTGAATTTCTGCGAATTCAGCGCCACTGTAATATAAATGATATTAATAGAAACGATAGAAAAATATGAAGTTATAAAAGTAGCAGCACTAAAGTCGGGTACCCAGATCGCTGATTTTAGTATGCGCTACTTTTTTAATATGGCATATATAATGCATCAGAGCAGTTTTTGAATACCTAACACGGAAGCATGGCCATCAAAGCACCTTAACATATTTGAAGGACCGACTGCAATACATGAACTTTGACTCGGATGAAGATCTGACTCTGTTTCTCAGTGCCCGATCCAAGTTGATTGACTCATCCCGGTTCATGATTTGTTCTCTTGCCACATTTGTGTGCACTTTCTTTACGGAAAAGTATTTTGAAGCACTTTAGTGGCGTTCACGCAGGCACAATTGCTAACTTTTCAGCGTGTAAAGTACAGACGCTGTACAAAGGTCCCCGGCAGAAGTATTTTATTTATTTTTATTAATTGAAGTCTTTTTGGTGTGACTATAGAAGCAATACCCCGGGCCTAGCAATGGAGTTGATTTTGTAGACGGGGTCATATCAGCCATCAAACCCCCGCCCTTGCAGACGACTGCCATTAGTCCGGTTTTGCTCGAACATTTCGGTGCCATGATTTTTTAAGGAACGCTGCAGCAGTGATATTAAAGCAATCGCGGAAGTAGTAAAACCGACCGAGAGTGAATGCTGGCCAGGCAGATCTATCCGGTAGTGTGTAAAATCTGGCAAATTGGAGAGCAACTGATTGAAACGCAAGAACTCTTACTCGAATAAATTATTTAATGCAACTGTGACGAAATCAGCACATCCTATTCCTTTTGACGTCTTCGAATGAGTGGAGAGAAATACTGCAGTGTCATGATGTCACTATCGCTTATGATATACTGGCAGTACAAAATACTGTTGGTGTAACGGGGCGTGGCCCTGATGGATGGCACCTGACTGTTTGGTGTGCCACACACACATGGTGTGGCCACACAAC
>JAABLL010000307.1:6743-17216 GCA_012295475.1 Phytophthora gonapodyides | reverse complement strand
GCATGGCTAGCGTTCAACTCCTCCATTTGCTGTCGTTGCTGGACGCGCAACCGGAAGATCGCGGCAAGCTTTTCGCGGGTGGCGCTGCCCAATCCACCGCGACGGGACTGAGAGGGCGGTGGAGCTGTCTTCGCCTTAGCAGCAGGCTTGCCACCAGCCTTGGCCGCTTTCTTGGGCTTCTTCGACTTGTTCGCCGGACTGCGTTTGGCGCCAGGAGTTGCTGTTTCCTCCGCATCGTTGTCCTCCCCACCCCGTTTCCGTTTAGCGTCACCTGCTGTTTTTTTGCTGCGCGTCTTGCTCTTTGACTTAGCAGTGCGCTTCTTGGTATGGCCTGACGAGGCTTCTTGCTCCTCGTCCTCCGCTTCCTCGGCGAAATCCTCATCGTTTGATACTTCTCGCCCTTCCACCTCAACATCAAGCACCAGGTCTGCTGTCTCGCCATCATTCTTGCGCTCGCTGTCCTCATCAGTCGTCCCCACGGCAACCTGCACGCGCCTGGGTGTCCGCTGAGCCGGTGCAGATACAGTCTTCGTAGCCCCTTTCCTCGCTCGCGGTGATTCCGCTCGTGGTGACTTCGCCGTGGACTTCTTGGCAGCCTTGGGGCTCTTCCTGACAAGTCGTTTCGCCGGTGGTTGCGCCTCCTCCATCTCTGCTGCATCGTCACAATGCCGCTTGCGGTCACTGCTGACACTCCGAAGGGCTTTCCGCGCCGCCTGGCGCGCCTTCGGTGACATGGCAGGCCGCTTCTTCGGCTTCGGCTTCGACTTGCCCTTCGGCTTGTGGGCAGCCGCCTCCTGTGGCGTGGCAAACAGCGACGTCTCGCCGTCCCAGCTCGCGCCCTTCTTCTTGGCCGCGCCGCTGCGACTACCATGGGCTGTCGCTTCGTCGATTGGCACCCACGCGTCAAACCGCGCGTTCCACCCCATGTAGTGTACGAAGAGCAGCTCCTTGTGCGGGTCTAGATCCAGGATCCTGGCCTCCGTGTACTGCTCGCCGCGGTAGTGTACGTCCACCATGAGTTGGTAGCCGTGCAACGTAGACGCGTCCACAGCTGGAGCCTCCTTTTCCTGCTGCTTCAACGTCTTCTCCTCCTTCTTCGACTTCTTTTGGCTGCGGCTTTTGTTCTTCTCGTCGCCCCCATTTTCCGTCTGCTTGGGCGACGTCTTGGCCGCTCGACCGCCCACCGCTGGGCCTGCTGCGTCGGCCACTACCTCGCAGATCTTGGCACTGGCGCGCACGGCAGCGCGTCTCTTGGGCGTCGGCGGCGGCAGGAACGGCTCCTCCTTCTCGGGCGTCGGCTCAGCCGGCATCGTGGAGCGCAGCAACCTCCGCGTCACGTACATGGCGTCAGTAGAGAGCTGTTGCGGGGCAGTGGGCTGCCTTGTCCTCCGTGGCGCGAATGCTAATGTGGGCGGCGATGAAGGGTCGCGAAGGGCAACGAAAAAGAAGATCTTTCCACGAAAATGGTGAAGTGGCCCACACCATACTTGACATGGCTACACTCTGCTTCAACATTAACATTGCCGGCGACGACATAACGGACGAGAGGTGCGTCGGAAAACCGGCCGTGGGGAACGCTGCAGGAGATTGAAAAGGAAGTTGTTCATTTTGATGTTAGAAGACTGGTACGGCGCTTTGCGTGAGGTGAAAAGCGGTGGCACTGCTGCCCACGCGCGATCACGGCGACATCGCTATGGCGTGGATCGGAGCGGGGCTGGTGTGCGTGCTGCTGGTCGATCCGTACGAGTTCATGCGCCGAAGACTCAGCCTCGTAGGCGGCGTGCCTCTGCTGTCACACCCGTCACGCGGCAAGTGGTGCACGCGTTGTGACGCCGCCGAGAACAAGGTGCGCACTGGCGTGGGTGTCAATGGACGCACGTCGGGCGTGGCGGGCACGCTCCGTTCGGACTGGCGCACAGCGCGGCGCGCCATCTCGCGCCAGTCGATGCGCCACAGCACGAGCACCATCAAGCTAAACTTGACGATCTCGCCGCAAACCGCGCCCCACCACAGTCCGTGAAGCTCCCAGTTCCAAGCGAGGCCCAGCAGGTAGGAAATCGGCAGCATAGTGAGCCACGAACCAGCAGTAGTGATAGCCACCAGCGTCGCCGCCAACGACATGGCCTCCACCACCGCAGACATGATGATGTGGAGCCCCGAGAGGAAGACGGCAAGGCAGAAGATGGGCATCGTGCTGTTGATGTCAGCGGCCACGACCGGATCCTCCGTGAAGAACGCGATGATCGGAGCCCGGAAGATGTACGTCAGGAGCGCACACGTGAACGTAGTGACCCCTCCAAGCAGTGTACTCACGTACAGCGTTTGTTTCGCAGCCGCCGGGCGGTTTGCCCCCAGGAAGTTAGCGGAACGCACTTGCATCGGCAAGCCAAAGCCCCAGTAGATGCCGAAGGTCAGTCCCCAGAGACTGAAGAGCACGCTGTTGGCTGCCAGCTTCGTCGATCCAAGCGAGCCCGCCAGGGCGGCCAGTAGGTTAAAAATCCACTCGTCCAGCGCCTGGTTGATCGTCATGCCAGCCGAAAGAGAGGCGAAAGTGCGCACTCGCTCCCATTGCATGCAGGCGGCGAGATCGAAACCAGCCCAGGTCTTCTTGTGGTAACCCTTGTACCAGAAGCCGTACACGATGAGAGCCACGGG
Organism: Phytophthora gonapodyides; assembly: GCA_012295475.1. Lineage (NCBI taxonomy): Eukaryota > Oomycota > Peronosporomycetes > Peronosporales > Peronosporaceae > Phytophthora > Phytophthora gonapodyides. The sequence continues at coordinate 14,561 of JAABLL010000307.1, read as the reverse complement.
CTGGAAGATCGACGACACGCTCTGTGCGATGGGCGCGCCAATGAAGCCCAGCGCTGGGAACGGACCCCACCCGTAGATGAGCACGTAGTTGGTGACCACGGACACGCCAACGCTGGCGACGCCGATGACCGCTGGCGGCTCCATGATCTCTTGAGACTGCAGGTACTGGCGAAGCGCACAGTAAATGGCCTGGGGTAGGACGATTGGAGAAAGGTAGCGGGCGTATCTGTCGGCAAGCATCAACACCTCCATGTCGTCTGTCACCAGTCTCAAGACAACATCCACGTAGAAGAAGGAGATCATCACAGGAATGGACAGCAGCGTGATGAAGATCAGCGCCAGCTGCAGCCACACACCAACAAGCGCGTAGTTTTTGGCCCCGTACGCCTGGCCACATAGCGTGCAGACCGAGATGGCGAACCCAAAGATGAGCATCTGCACTCCGTTCGTCCAGACGCTGGCTAGCGCGCTAGCTGCGAGCTCCTTCGACCCCAGGTGACCGAGAAATGCCGTGCTGATCGTGGTGAGCGAGATCCGGCAGAAAGTGGTGACACTAACCAGCCAGCCCATGTTCCAGATCGCGCACGCTTCCTCGTTGAAAGTGGGCAGCGGTTCTTCCGCCTCCTCCTCCTTCATCGACGCGAACTTCTCGCTCACCAGCAGGGAGGTTCTCTCGTCCGGGCTCTTGAGCTTAAGAAACGAGGGCGAGCCATCATCTCGCTTCGGGTCGATCTGGACGACGATCTTGGCGTCTGCGGCGTGCCACCGCGACGTCGGCTGTCCGTCGAGCACCTTCGGGAGCGTGGGCACCGTCATGGCGGGGAGGAAGGAGAGACCTCCAAGTCCCGAACTCTCAGTGAACGAAATGGTTTTTGCAGCACGCGAACAGGAAATGCCCATGCGAGAGCGAGCTTGTTGTACTCTGTCGCAGACCGAGCTTGTACTCTGTCGCAGACCGCCTCCTGGCCAACTCGCTTGCTCGGAAAGGGGTTTCGCTCGCTTTCTGTCGAAGTTCCTCGAAACGCCCTCGAACGGATAAGAAACGTGTGGTCGCAATAGCGTTGAGTGAATGCAGCTTCGCCCGTGACGTGGAAATGGCCACCAACTCTATTCGTAGAAGGCCCGGCCAGCAAGGACACTGTCCTGGACAGACTGGACGACAATGCGGGGCAAGGATGAAGCGACTGCATTTGGCGGCGCGGACAGTTGAAGTTGTTCAATTTCGGTGGCCCACACCAAGATCGCTTCAACTTGACATGGCTACAACAACCTCAGATCCATTCTCGAATCCATTCTCTCGTCATTGGCGAACATCAGACTAGTAGTGCTAGGCCTTAGCATACCAGCAACGCCTTGCTTCGCCTCTTTGAGCGAGTGATGAGGGTTTTATTCTGTTGGTCACGGTCAAAGTCCTCGTTTTTTCTGCCAGCACTAACAAATGAACTTGCAACAAGGCAGTGGAAACCCCCATCAGAGAACTGAAGTCTTACGCCGTACCTCCCGCCCGCAACCAACCGAGACTCTGAAGTACCCTCCACTGCTATGTCGGTTCGCTGCTAGTGTACTATGAGAACATTTTGGGCTTTGTCACCCTAATGATTGAGGTCAAGTTCTCTTTCATCAACGACTTTGGCACTCTCTACTTCGAAGCACTCGATGCCGGTGTTGATTATTCTGGATTACTCTTCGGTTGTCGACTGAGCTCGAGAGTGGGTAAAATAACGTGAGTGAATGCATCGTTGCTAGCAAGATTCGCACCAGTGGACGCCTCCCAAAAATAGCATAGGCAGGTGGCATATCCCCCGAAGCGGCCACCACAAATGCCACAACTCAGGTTGCTGTGTCCGTCGACTAATGCCCATAGAATGAACTAGCGCAGCGGCTCGAGGTTGAACCCGATACTCTTGTCTGGACACCATGCGGCTTCTAGATTCCACAAGCTCACTCTCGGATTCCCGCCACTTCTGGCAGAGTGGCCACTATGGCCGACGACGAGAACACCGACCTGCTGCTCTCGTTGACCGAGGTCTTCATGAAGTACGAAAGGGACCCGAGCAAAGCGCGCAGGGAAGTGCACGGCGTGCTGTTGAACGAGGCGTGGCGAATCGCCATGCGAAGCCGCCACTATCTGACCGCGGACTTCTTGGACGCGCCGTGCGAGTCCGTGTGAATGGCGCTGTTCCTGTACGGAAGCGACAAAACCTTCTTGAACTTGACCAGCCTGACAAGGTGAGCATGCCATCCCTGCGTGTGCTGCACCTCGCTGGTCAAGGTGTTCTAACGTTACTCTATGCTTCCTCCAGGACCTCGTTTAACCAGTTGCTGAGTCGTTTCGCCGGGCTCTACGCTATCCGGCCGGCGCGTTCGAGAGGGGGGGGGGGGGGGCCGCCCAAGCTCCGTTACCTGCACCAGGTGCTCGGACTGCTGATGTGCTTCTACACGGGGTCCATGGCGAACGGCACGCTGGGTATGATCTTCGTCGCGCCGCCCAAAACCTTGGCTAGAACGCTGCGAAAGGCGGAGGAGGCGTTGGCGATGGCACTCGACGTGTACGCTCCCGCACGAATCGCGTTTCCATCCCCGACGGCTCAGCGAAAGCTGGTCAGGCTGGCCGAGGCGCGAGAGCCGCTGTTGCAACACACGTTCGGGTTCATCGATGGGAAAAATCTACGGGTGAGGCTTTGAAATTGATCTGTATTGGTTTATAGTCGGTGGCTAACACTAGAACACGTTGCAGGTGATGCAGCCGTCCAATGCAGATCTCCAGAACGCCATGTACAATGGCTGGCTGCACTTCGTTCGTCACGGGCACCATCTGCTTCGCGGCGGACGGCTGCATAATCTGGTGCAAGCACAGGTGCCCGGGGTCGTGGAACGATTCCGGCACTTCCCTCGGGTTCCGAACGAAGCTGCTTGACACGAAGTACTGGCCCGACGCCCGGATGAACGTGGTCTCTGACTCTGCCTTCCCGTGTTCGACGGCTATGACGGGGCGGATCTTAACCCCACTGAAGGACGGCGACATCGAGCGGATCGTGCCCTCACTCCGAAGCTCGGCAAGGACCTTGCACAACGCCATCACGTCGGTACGCCAGGCCGCGGAGTGGGGAATGGGAAGCATGGAGAAGGTGCATAGTCGCTTGAACCTGCCACTGCCTTACAACCCCGAACTTCGAGGTCGCCGCATCAACAACAACTTTCGGCTTACGTCCGCACCGTGGGAATATCCCAGATCTGCACCACATTTAGCGGGGGGGGGAGCTTCCGGGTAACGACGTAGTTGAATTGTAGTAGGACATGCACCAACTCGTTCAATGCAGTGAGGCTTCTGTTACTATGATGATTGTTGGCAGCACAGAGCGGGAGGTTTCTGGTGCTGCTGGTGCGGCGACTCGGTGACGGCGGCTGGGCCGTCACGACGAACGTGTTGAGCTTGCTGCCGCTCTTGATGTTGCGCTTGTCGTCCTCGCCGGAGGACTGCTCGGCCATGAAGCGTTTGTCGACGGACGGGGAGTGCGTCTGGTACGCGGTGCGCATGGGGGCCACAACGTCACTGCTGCGCTCGGACCTCCCAGCTCGCGAGCGCTCACGCAGAATTTCCTCGGCTTTTGGGCGGAACTGCTGCAGCACCGACGTGGTCGTGAAGTCGATGACCATGGCGGCCACGGAGCACAAGAGCAGCAGCGACCATTAGTGCTGCAGACGCACCGTGTGCGCCGGCACGCCAACCATGTCGTAGCTCAGGAAGGTGAAGAGCGGGTACACGAGCAGAAAGAAGACGAACAGCCAGACGCTGAAGGTCATGACGGCCACGTGGTACTTGTTCCAGTTGAGCGCGAGCAGCAGCACCTTGAGCTGCATGGTGACCTTGCGCACGCGCTTGTAGTTGCCTCGGCCGTGCAGGAGAACCAGTCGAGTCAGGAAGCGGAACTGGGCCACGGCGTAGTCGCTGGCGTTTACGGCTTGCATGCCTTCCTTGCCGCAGATGCCCACGCCGGCGTGGGCGGTTTGGATCATGCTCACGTCGTTGGCGCCGTCACCGATGGCCAGCGTGATGGGCTGCTCCCCTCTCCCCTTCTTGTCGTTGCCCTGACGACCTTCTTTGCGCACGAGCTGGACGATCTCGGCCTTCTGCGTTTGCATCACTTCTTCTCTTCACAACGCCAAGCTTTGCTGTTTCTGACGCATGTGACCTTGTGGCGTATGCTGCCTGGCGTTCGCCCAGCTGAGACGAAAGCTGGCGGATGTCAGCAAACCGTTCAGCAAGCTGCCGCCGGAGATCATCAATCACCACTTGGGACTGGTCTACTCGGCGGTTAAGCTGCCGAGTTATCTCTCTCATCTGGAACTGGAGGTAGGTAATATCCTTGCGGAAGGAGGTGACCAGGAGAGACTGCTTGTTCGACGACTTGTTCCACTCCTCACGCTCCCGGACCACAGTGGCGAATTCTTGCTCCAAGCGCGCCGAGCTGGCGAGGGCAGCGTTCATCCGCCGAGTCAACGCATCGTTTCCCCGATGCAACTCACGTGTTCTGGACCACAACTTCGGCGATTTGCTGGCGGAGGGTCGGGAGAGCTGGCCAACAGGACTTCCATGATCTCGGATGGAGAGCTCGCCGAAAGAAGATCTCGCCGACTTTCGTTGTCAGTTGGGAGGGGAGGTCGCAACAACGCGTACGCCATCACTCGGGTGCTCGCCAAGTCTTCGGCAGCACGAGCGCGCTCACGGATCTGGAGGAGGGCCCACAACTCGGCGACAGACCGGGGAAACTCAGGGATCATGCTGGCGCTTGGAGGCTGAGTCGGGACCGCATTAGTTGCCGGTTTGGACTCGTCGGAGGAAGGTTTGGGCAGACCAGAAACCGAGGGAGACTCGGCGGAAACCAGCAGGAACAGGACTCGGCTGGGGACTCGGCGGGAGTGAAGGCAGCGGAGAATATGCTTCGCTGGGAGTCCCCACTGAGTCCGAAGGACTCCCTAGTTTATCTTCGAGCCGCAACGACGAGACCGGGCGCATGGCTGGGTCCGACGAGCTCAGCGGAGACTAGGGGGGGGGGGGGGGTTGAACGGGCTTGATCATCAAGTCTCCATCCTGGCGAACGCGAAGAATGGAGCGTGGAACCGGTCGAGGCGTCTTCTTGTTGGGAGAAGAAGACGCGGGAGACTCCGGAGTCGACGGAGTCCACTCGGCACGTGGAGATAGACTTGCGAAGAACTCTTCGAGCTCCACGGGACTCTCCAGCGGTTGAGCATTGGGAAATCGCGGACCGGCAGCAATTTGGAGTAAAGGCATCAGCTTGGCGGAGTGGGTGGCCGCAGGCGTGAGTGGTGGCCCGGATTGTGGAGTGACCTGGACAAGAAGTGAAAGGTGAGCCACACTTAGTGGGTATGTGTAAGAGCAAGAAGGCGACGTACCTCCGAGTCAGCGGATCCTGTGGATCCCACTCGGCTGACGGTGTCAATAGCGATCTCCTCGTCCGTCGGGACGTTATCGCTATCCGCGGGAGGGCCGGCGGTGGATGAAGGAGACAACGAGGCCACCTGCCGAGAGCTGGGCTCGGCCGAGGTGTCATCATACTCATTGACTGCAGAGTTTGAGCTGCGCGACCGGGAAGACGACAACCTGAGTTCAAGAAACAGCAGTAACACGTCAATAGCCTGAATGTGGTGACAGCACGGCAGTGCCGGAGCTCACCTTCTCGGTGCAGGACAAGGAACGATGCAGCACGCCGAGTCAGATGGAATTATGGAGAATTGGTGGTGAGAGTGTTGGTCACAAATTGGCGGGAAGAGACCGGTTCGGCGATGCGACAAGTGGGCCGTGGCACTCACCAGCTGGGCTCGTATCACCAAGGTTTGCGGAACCAACCCGACTCAGCTATTTACGCCCGACTTACTCAGTGAATGCCTACTTGGCGGATGTCTACTCAGCTGAGTGTTGGTCTCCGTTGGCTACGCCGATATCTTTGTGAGGGGTCGCCGAGATCCGAAACGACTTCATTTCACTAGATAATTGTATAGGATATAGGAAGGATAATATATAGCCCTTTGCGGCTCTTCAGAGATAACAACAAACAGAGCAGAATCTTCCAAGTCCAAGAACAACGTACACTCTTACGGTGAGTCCCTGCGTGGGCTGGATTATGCCTGCCGTCGAACCCGAGAGGCATAGCTTGTAGGGATCGACCGCCTGGCAGCGCCAAGAGGACAAGTCGGCCCGGGAAAGGGCAAGTCTCGCTTCGTGCGCTTGAAAACTCCCGTTACTCAGCGGGTCGGTACGCCGGATAGCCCGGGTGCCGTGACACTTCTAGCCGAGAAGCCTTTGCTCTCGGTGACTCGTAAAAGTGCTAGCGCGCCGTCGTCCGTCCTTCGGCGGAGGGCACGGGGTTTGAACAAGAGGTAGCGAGCTCAGCTGACCTCTGGTGTGACTGGCTTGGCTGCCTGGTGTCAGCGGAAGCGAAACATCTACTGCCCCGGAAGGGCTGGACCGCTGGGGCAACTCAGCGCAGGCCAACAAGCGCCGACTTCGACTCGGCGATTGTTGTGTTTGTTGCTAAGGGAACCACATCTGACGTTTTTGTGTGCACTGCAATACCACACATCGCGGGACAACTTGATGTGCTTGCTCGGCTGTACCTTGGACATGTTTGGAGCCGTGTTCTCCTCGTCGCTGCTCGAACCAATGATGCACCGGAGCTTCCAGTGCGTAGCTGAGTGAGTGAGGTGGACCATCGTGGCTGTAGATTAAGCACTTTTATTGAGTGTTAGAGGCGACGTTGCATACCAACAGTGTGCGCACATCGCTAACCTTTTCCGTCTTCGCGTTTTCGAGGCAGATTCAAGAGTGAGCGACTGCGCGAAGTATCGGAAGATATATGCCGGCGGTTACGACAGCAGCGTGACGGATGATTTGATAGGAGTGATATCAGCATAAAGCATACCAATTCCAACATTAATGTTTAAGATAGGTTCACTGCATATATCTAGGGGTAGGTGGGTCTCGCGAGACCAGATTCTGCGTCCGAGCGTTATGCCGGCGATATGCCTGGCATATCTGCTGCAGGTACCGGTATGCCACCTGCCAATGCTATTTTTGGTAGGCGTCCAGTGCGCCTTGCATCGGCAGGGCCTACAGATCTGCACACTGCAGATAGAGCTGGGGGATCATGTCGTTAGTTTAACGCTCCAACCAACAGGAGCAGATTCGTTTAAATTCTCCGAGTCATACACCGTTACACAGCGCAGCAAGTTGCCGACAGCAAGATGCTTGATCCTCACACTTCTACTTTACGCGAAGGAAACTACGCACACAAACAACGAACTCGCGCAACACCGGCTCTACTGCAGATGCGCGCGGTTAGCGCGAATCTAACGACAGCCCTCTCCCCGCCTTGGCAACTACGAGCAAGTGGTGGCATCGCGCTCCTCTAGAAATGCCGCCAACCGCAGCGGCAGTGTGATGAAATGCTTTCCACGCCCCGCTGGCAGCGCGCGCCGGCACGCGCCGCACTAACAACGTTATCCCGTTTTGGTGCGAGCACAACTACGGTAGACAAGCACATGCACGTGTATCGACAATGGCCGCGCGTGCCGTCGGAACACAGAGGCCTCAAAACGGTTGGTGATTTTTCCGGCCCCAACGCGGCACCACGGAGCTACTAACGAATCGGTATCCATGCCAGAGCGTCCACCCCGCGCGACGCTGCTGCAGCGAGGCAAGCCGCACAAGCACTGCCTCTCGACGAGGCTCCGTATCTCCGCGATGGAAAGCAGCATCGTTTCGATGCGAGATTCGCTCAGCAGTCCGTCCGTACGCAG
>JAABLL010000305.1:0-17224 GCA_012295475.1 Phytophthora gonapodyides | reverse complement strand
TCCACTGGGGACGACAGGATAGGGACGGTGAGGTCGAGGACATTCTCGGCGACCGCAACCCCGGTGGGTCTTTAGGCTGTCCCCCGCAAGCGTTCCGGTTCACATGCAGTATACAACGGGCCCAGGAAGACGGCACAAGTGCGCAGCCGCTCCCTAGGTCCCTCGGCACGACGCCAGTGCGCGTACTGACGCCGCGCCCCCGCGGTCTCTCTCCGCAGTCCTCACCACCCTACAGCTCTACCATGCACACGAGTCTCCGCACAGCGTAGCTCGGTGCGTTCTCGCCCAATGCCCGATAGCTAGAAGCACAGCTCCGTCGACCGACACTCAGTTGCTCAGTTAGCTCTTTATTCACACTTCACCGCGAATCTAGAACTGAGGGCTGGGCTGTGAGGCCGCGCCCCTGTATCCTACTTCCCCGCGACGCCTGCCAGCCTCCCGCTCCAAGCTTGTCGCCCCTCCTGCTACCGTTGCTCGCGCGGTGCCTCAGGCCGTGTCGTTCCTCCTTGCAGCGCCCCCAAATTCAAGCTTGTCGCCCCTCCTGCTACCGTTGCTCGCGCGGTGCCTCAGGCTGTGTCGTTCCTCCTTGCAGCCCTGCGATCTTCCTGCGCCCCCCAGCTTCAAGGCCGCTCGCGTCCTTCGAAGATCCTCTTGAGTCGGTGGCGCTAGCTTGCTGGCTTGCCCTTGTCACCGACTGACTGCTCGTCCACCTGACTCGTCACCGTTCACTTCTTTGCCGTCCTCTTCGTCATGCTGGCTCACCCCCTTGCCCGGTCCAGTTGCTGTGCGAGGCCATGGGAAAGCGCCTCCTACTACACGCCATCCCCGGTTACAAGGTCGGCCTCGACCTTGTCGCCATCCAACCGATCCTCGAACTGTGCCGCGGTGAGCCATCGTGGCTCAGTGGGCCCTTCGCGCTGCGCGCCATACTCGACTTGGTGCTCAAGCACGTATCGCCCAGCTCGATTGCGCACGCGTCGTCTGGCGCGCTCCACGATGTAACCTGCTGTGGCCACGTGGAGCAGCTCCGGGAGCGGTGCGGGCTGTCGCCGCTGCCCTCGTCCTTGCAGCATCTCGATAGTGGCCGCCGGCCCGCTGTCTGCCTCGCGCCGTCCGTCGTCTCCTTCAGTTCGGAGTTGTCCTTGCCCTTCGTGCTCCACTTGGTCATCCTCGTTCCTCGAGTCGGCGTGCGTTGAGGCACTCACTGCTTCGTGTACCCCACGACCGTCGTCTGCACCCACCGCTTCGGCTCCTGAGGCTGCCTGCTCGTCGCGTGCAGCTTGGCACCGCGTGAGGCGCTCTTCCCGCGCTGCGTCGGCTTCTTGTCGTCGTTGCTGCTTCCTCTGCTCGTCGTCCTGATCATCTGTCCCAGGTCTCGTCTTCCGCTTCCTGTGCTGATGGCCCACTGTCGCGCGTGGCGGCCCCGCCGCTGCTGTCGGCTCAGTTCTTCGGTTATCGTCGGCCCCCGTTAGTCTGGTCACCTCCGATTCTGGTGCAGCGATCGCCGATGCATGGTCGCGGCTAACGTCGCCCTGCTCTGGTCGCGCAGCCCTGAGGTCTGGCCCAGCGACCCGCTCTCCGTCTTCAGCATCGGGCTGCTCTCCGCTTTGTTGCTCTGGGTGGGGTAGCCCCTCGCACTCCGTCTCGTCTTGGGCTCCTGTCACCTTCTCGGCCTCGTCGCGTTCCTCTGCCAGCTCGGCGATGATCTGGTCAGCGATGGCCCCGAGTGATTCACTGGGGCAGTTACTGGACACCAAGAAGCTGCTGTGCGTCACGACGTGCTCCCCGGTGTCGTCCCGCACAACCTCAACGTTGTCGAACCCCGCGTCCTGCACAACCTTTGCCGGGCCCACCCACTGATGCGCCAACTTCGTGATGCCCTTGCCCCGATGTGGCTTGAGCATCCACACTGAGTCTCCGGGGTTGAACTCGCGCCGTTGACGCACCCTGTGGTTGTAGTACTTCTCGCGCCGGCGCTGGTCCTTCTCCAGGGCCACTCGCGCCGCTTCCGTGGCCCTTGCCATGCTCGCCACGAGTGCTCGCTGGTACTCTGCAAACGCCCCCACTTGCCAAACTCCACTCGCTCGCAGCAACTCGTTCGGCGCCCTCAGTCTTCGGCCCATCATCAGCTCGTTGGGGCTGAACCCCGTGCTCGTGTGGCGTGCTCCGTTGTATGCGTACGCCGCGCACGTCAGCCACTGGTCCCAGTCGTCCTGGGTTTCGGACACGAAGATGGCCACCATGTCCTTCCAGGACCGGTGGAAGCGTTCCACTAGCCCCAGCAGCGCCGGTCGGTACGGTACGGGCGTCATCTGCTTCGCCTGCAACAGTCTTACCAGTTCATCGATCACCGCGCTGTTCAACTCCGGGGCGCCGTCCATTACGATCTCGCGCATGGGACCGTAGACCAGCACCAGCTTCTCCAGAATGAACTTGGCTGCGTCCCTCGCAGTATGGCTGGGCACCGCCGCCACCACCGCGTAGCGCGTCGCGTAGTCCACGGCAGCGATGACGTAGCGATTGCCCTCGGGCGTGACTGGGAGTGGTCCCGCGATGTCCAGCGCCCAGCGATCACCTGCCGCGCCGACCCCTTGGCTCCGCAATGGAGGGATGATGTCCTTAGCCTTCGCCTTCCGGCTCCCACAATCGCGACACGCGCGTACCCACCGTCGCACGTGGGCGCCCATGTCCGGCCACCAGTAGTTTACCGCGAGCCGGGCGTACGTTTGGGGCGTCCGCAAGTGGCACGCGTAGATAGAATCGTGGCTCTCTCTTAGGGCCTGCGGCCAGAGAGCAGTCGGCAGCACCACTCGCCTGGTTCCATTCTCGCCCTCGATGTGCACCACGCCGTCGACCATCACGATCGTCTGGTCACCGTATCGGCCCTTCTTCCTCAAGTTCTGCACCATGCGGTCGTGGAGCTGCTCGTCACGGATTTCCGCCTCCGTCAGTTTCCTTCGCCGCCCACAGGTCCCTCGTCATGTCCTCCGCCCGCCACCACTCGTACGGGTGCCCTAGAGAGCGCGTCGGCTACCACGTTGATCGCCCCGGGCCGATAAACCACCTCGAAGTTGTACTCCGACAACTGCAACGACCACCTGTGTAGCCGTCCCGTCAGGTCCTTGGAGGTCATTAGCCACTTCAGGGCAGCGTGGTCCGTCACCAACTCGAACTTTCTCCCATATAGGTACGGCCTGAACAGTTTGACTGCCCACACGACAGCGGCGCACTCTAAGTCCGTGATGCTGTACTTGCTCACGGTGGGCGAGTTGATCCGCGACGCGTAGGCGATGGGCTGCTCACCTCGTCCTTGGTTTTGTGTCAGCGTCGCCCCCAGCCCCACCTTCGAGGCGTCGGTGATCAATCGAAAGGGCCGCGTGAAATCCGGGTAGACGAGCACTGAGCGCTCGGTAAGCGCCGCTTTCAGACACTCAAATGCTTCTTGCTGTGCTTCGCCCCATCGCCAGACCACCCCCTTCCTGAGCAGTTTCGTCATGGGCGCCGCCTTCTTGGCAAACTGAGGCACGAAACGGCGGTAGTACCCTGCCATGTGCACGAACCTCTTGACCTCCGTGGTGTCCTGCGGGACTGGGAACTTCCTCACGCTGTCCACCAAACTCTCCATGGGTCGCACGCCGTCCATGTCCAGCTCGTGTCCAAGGTACTCGAGGTGCTCCGTCGCGAACGAGCACTTGCTCACCTTGAGCGACAAGCCGGCGTTGTTCAGGCGCTCCAGCACCCCCGCCAGCTCGACCACGTGCCGCGCAACGCTGCCCCGCGAGAACACGATGACGTCGTCCAAGTAAACGAGACAACTCCTCCATGTTAAGCCCCGTAGTGTCGCGTTCATCATCCGCTGGAATGTCCCTGGGGCGTTGGCCAGCCCGAAGGGCATGCGGACGAACCGAAACAGCCCCCTCCTCGTGACAAAGCCCGTCTTGTCGCGGTCTCGCTCGGCAACGGGCACTTGCCAGTAGCCTGCGTGCAAGTCCAGTGACGTGAACCTCGTCGCGCCGTGCAAGTGGTCCAGCGTGTCATCGATGCGCGGCAAGGGGTATACGTCCCTCTTGGTGACGGAGTTGAGGGGCCGGTAGTCGATGCAAAACCTCGCGGTGCCGTCTTTCTTCTTGACGAGCACCACGGGGAAGCCCCACGCGCCGCAGCTCTCCTCTATAACGTGGTCCTTGAGCATCATCTCCACCTGCTCGTCGATCAGAGCCTGCTCTGCCTGCGAGTAGCGCCTCGGCCGCACCTTGATCGGCGCTGCAGTGCCCGTGTGAATCTCGTGACTCACTCCCAGGGTCGTCATTGGAGGGCATCCCTCGCGTGGCTCCAGCATCTCCGGGTAGATCCGCAGCAACGTCAACAGCAGCTCACGATCTTGTTCGTCCATGTCACCAATTGTCAGGTCGCTCTCCATGCTCAGCGGCTCGCCTTGGGCCTGCAGGATGTTCTCCAGCCAGTACTTCACCCGCTCCCTGTCGAAGTCCCCTTCCAACGCAATCACCTCGATGTCGTCGCCCGTCGGGGCCCACGTGCCTAACGCTTCTCTAGCAGGCAGCTTCGATGTCCGTCCGTCCAAGTTCAGGATCGGCACCGTCACCTCTCCCCCTCGCACCACGGTCAGCGTCGGCGCTGTCAACAGGTGCGCCTCCACGCGGCGGTCCGGCGTAAACAGTCCTTCTGTGCCATCAGGCGCGGCCACCGCCAATTTCACGTTGTGGTACGTCCCCGGGCGGACGCGCGCACGCCGCACTAGTCGCGCCCTCGCCACTCGTTCCCCGCTGTGCTCGCTGCACCGGAATGGCACCACCTTCTTGAGCCCGTCCTCATACCACTTCATTTCGCAGGACACGAAGTCGACCTTCACTCCCATCTTGAGCATCCATTCCTCCCCCAGCAGGAACTCCGTCGACTGACCTTCCACAATCAGCGCGTCAACCACCATAACTTGCTCGTACTGTGTCCGCAGGCGGAATCTCCAGACGCCCAAGACTCTCGCTACCGCCCCCGTGAAGCCTTCCACAAAGTCGACCGGTGGTGGTGTGTCCAAGCGGTTGCCGTACGCTCGCCACTCTTCCCCGGCCACACAGAATTGGGCTCCGGTATCGATCTTGATCTGTCTCTCGGTCCCGTGCACAGTCACACGCGCTGTCGGCAACAGGTTCATCGCGGGTGCCTGTACCGCGCGCAGCTGGGCTACCCGTACCGGTGCAGCGCCAGTCTCCTCGTGCCGCACGGTTGGCTGCGCGTACACGCTGCCGCTATGGTATGCGTAAGTCCTCTTGCGTCGGAGGTGCCCCCGCCCACTGAGGCGCTCGCTAGTCGCACTTGGTTGGGCAAAGTGATACTGCTCGGCCACTTCACGGCTCACTGGCCTCATCGCGGCGGCCCCCTGGCGTCTGCACCACTTCCCGAAGGCAAAGAAGGCCTCCTCTGGGTACTTCATCGCCGCCAGCACTTCGCGCAGCCTTCGCCGCTCCTTGGCCTTGGCCTTTAACACCCTCTTCTCGTATCGACGCCGTGTCCTCGAGCGCCGCAGCTCCTCGTTAGCCGCCATAGCCCCTGCGCCATAGTCACCCGTCACTCGCTGCAGGGCCGCCATCGTCGGTTACGGTGCAGGGCTCGACTCCTTTTCTCGGGTCACGGTGTCCTCCTTGCCTCGATCCGGCAGCTCCTGCTGCGCGCGCCGCGCGCGCCGTGCCTTGGTGTGCTCTTTGCGCTTCTGTCGCTTGTGTTCTCGTCGTGCGGCTTCCGCCGCCTCCGCCGCCTCGAGCTCTGCCTGCCTGACCTTGACCTGCATCACCTTCGCGGCGGCTTGATCCCGCCGGGTTGATTCCGCTGTGAGTGCCGCCCTCAGCGTCGCGGGCGTGACGTCGTTGCTCTCTCTCCCCGAGCCTGGCATTGGATTGCCGCCGGTGTGGGCCGGCGCTATCCTCGTAAGCTTCGCGTCCACCATGGCGCCGATGATCTCGCGCGCGACTGCCTCAGAACGGGTCTCTTCGGGGACCCCACTCAGGGTCACGCTCACTCTGTCGACCGCCGGGTCACTTAGCTCCGCGCTCGTCGTTCCATCGTCGTTGGTGTCGATCGACGCGCTCATCCTGTCGCCGTCGGCAGCGGGTACCGACACGCTCGCCCGGCTTTCGTCGTCCGTGGTCGCCAACACGCTTGTCGAGCTGCCGTTGTTCGTAGCTGCCGACACGCTCGCCATGCCGCCGTCGTCCGGAGTCCTCGACACGCTTGCTATGACGCCGTCGCCCGTAGTCGCCGACACGCTTGCCATGACGTCGTCGTTCGTCGTCGCCGACACGCTCGCCCTAGGCTCGTCGTATTCTCCACTGGCCGCTTCTTTCATCTCTTCCACGGCGCCATCCCCAGTTTCCGATTCACTTCTCAGCGGCGGCGTCGTCGTTACCACCCCGTCTCCCGGAGGTTTCTCGTGACCTGGTCGCCCACCGCCATCCCCAGGCGGGAAACTCCCCAGTAGTTCTGGGCACTCCGTCGCGCTCTCCTGACCGTTCTTACCACGGCCCCACTTCTTGCCCCGGCGCCGCTTGCCGTTTCGCTGGCGCGCTGGCTCCAGAGCCCCTTGTTGTTGCTGTCCCGGACTGTGTCTAGCGAGCTGTAAGGCCGGACCCCCTACGCTCGCGGCTCGTTTCCCTGCACCGGCTGCTCGTTCTGAGCGTGGCTCGCTGCCAAGTCCGCCTTCTTCACGTCGCAGTCCCGCACGAAGTGCCCTTCCTGGTTGCGGTAGTGACACCTGGTCCCCGGCCGTGGCACAAACGGAGCTCGTGACGCGCGCTGCTGCAGTCGTTCCCGGTGCCGTTGGAGCCGGCCCTCGTGCGTCGCGAAGACTTCATTCGCCGCGCTATCGGGTGGCCCGTACACGCTCGCGCCTTGCTGTCCTTCGACCTTGAACGCCTTGGCCTTCTGCTTCGGGTTCTAGTCACTGGCCCCAAGACGTTTGCCCCGCTCGCCGCCACCCTGAGTCTGAACTTTTGAATCCGGACCCCTACCCGCGATCGTACCGGTAGGTACCAATTCGAATCCGGGTGGGATCGCCCGCCACCATTCGGTCAACCCGCCCATACCGGACAATACCGGTCGCCCCGCGGTATCGTACCTAGGCGGCTTTGCCGACGTTCCCCACGCGCCGTAACCGTTCACCACATTGCCGAAGTTGCCGACTACGCCCGACTGCTCCTGACCGCCCGTCGGTGTAGCGGCTGCAGCCGTCCCTGAGGGGCCGTGCGCCCTGGCTACCTCGCGCTCGTCCCACCGTGCCATTGCGGTGCCCAAGCCGACGCCGTAGCCCTCGCCGTACTCGCCCACGTGCGGCACCGCCAAGTTCACGGCCTCATCCAGCGCGCGAGGCCGGTGGCCTCTCACGTGCGTAGCCCCGTCGCCGCTGCTCATGCCCTTCAAGAACGCGTTGACGAGCCAGTCCTCCCCCACGTCACCGCGCTCTCCTATCTCGCGAAGGGCCTGCGCATACTCAACCAGCCTCTCGCCGCGCATCTGGCGCCGCGCGTTCAACATGTCAACAACCTCAGGGCCCGAGCGCTGCGTCATGTACTTCGCGCGGAGCATGTCGGCCAACGTGCCGATGCTCTCCTGCGACTCCGGCACCGACTCCATGACCGTTGCAAACCATCGCTGGGCTTCTCCTTCCAAGTGCGACGCAACTTCGTGGTACAGCTGCTTCTCGTGCCATTCCACGCCCATGGTCACCGCCTGCCGGCGCACTCCAGCCCGCACCGTCTTCAGCCACATGGTGACGGGCATGATGTCGTCCAGCCCCTTGAACTTCGTGAGTTTGAGGGCCCTCGCCTTCTCGCGCACGGTGATCGGCCTCGCCGTAGCTGCTTCGACTGTCACTGGTGCCGCTCGCGGTGTCGCCGGTGAGCGCCCTGCCCCGGCCCCTGGCGGCTCGTCGCCACCACCTGTTCCAGCCGAGTCCATGTGCATGCTCGCACTCGTCTCCGCCCCGGCGCTGCTGTTGCTCGCGCCGTGCTGCTCCCTGTCCGCGCCCTGGCTGTCGCTCGCTCCTTCACCGCCCTGAGCGACCCCCCGGATCACTCCACTTGTCACCACGGTTGGAGCGTCGGCGACTTCGTCGTGGATTCCGCCGGTGGATAGCGTAACCGTGCCGCCGCCATCGGTCTCCAAGGTGACCGCCGCCGCGTGCTGCCGTTTGGCGGCTTCGGTCGCCGCCGTTGCTCTCTCGGCGGACGCTGCTCGCCGCAGTGCTCGCTCAGTTCGCGTCACTTCGTTCGTCGTCATGTCTGCACAACATACACAATATACAGATCGTTAACTCTCTTGTTCTTCCTTCCCATTTCTCTTTCCGTCTTCGCTGCGGGGTTCACCCACTGACACCCAGCCCGCAAGAATATATTTATCCCTGCCCGGTAGGCCCCTGTATGACCACCATGTAGGCGTTTCCCACTCGGGGACCATTACCCTTACTGGACTACTAGGTGTCATCGTCAGGGGCCTTGGTCTCGCAAGTAACGGGACGTGACATCACGGCAGACACCAGCGGTGCTGGCCCANTTTCCCACTCGGGGACCATTACCCTTACTGGACTACTAGGTGTCAGCATCAGGGGCCTTGGCCTCGCAAGTAACTGGACGTGACATCACGGCAGACACCAGCGGTGCTGGCCCATCGTCCACTGGGGACGACAGGATAGGGACGGTGAGGTCGAGGACATTCTCGGCGACCGCAACCCCGGTGGGTCTTTAGGCGGTCCCCCGCAAGCGTTCCGGTTCACATGCAGTATACAACGGACCCAGGAAGACGGCACAGGTGCGCAGCCGCTCCCTAGGCCCCTCGGCACGACACCAGTGCGCGTACTGGCGCCGCGCCCCCGCGGTCTCTCTCCGCAGTCCTCACCACCCTACAGCTCTACCATGCACACGAGTCTCCGCCCAGCGTACCTCGGTGCGTTCTCGCCCAATGCCGATAGCTAGAAGCACAGCTCCGTCGACCGACACTCAGTTGCTCAGTTAGCTCTTTATTCACACTTCACCGCGAATCTAGAACTGAGGGCTGGGCTGCGAGGCCGCGCCCCTGTATCCTACTTCCCTGCGACGCCTGCCAGCCTCCCGCTCCAAGCTTGTCGCCCCTCCTGCTACCGTTGCTCCCGCGGTGCCTCAGGCCGTGTCGTTCCTCCTTGCAGCCCTGCGATCTTCCTGCGCACACCAGCTTCAAGGCCGGCTGCTCGCATCCTTCGAAGATCCTCTTGAGTCGGTGGCACTAGCTTGCTGGCTTGCCCTTGCCACCGACTGACTGCTCGTCCACCATACTCGTCACCGTTCACTTCGTTGCTGTCCTCTTCGTCATGCTGGCTCACCACCTTGCCCGGCCCAGCTGCTGCGCGCGGCCATGGGAAACCGCCGCCTACTACACGCCATCCCCGGTCACAAGGTCGGCCTCGACCTTGTCGCCATCCAACAGCTCCTCGGACTGTGCTGCGGTGAGCCATCGTCGCTCAGTGGGTCCTCCGCGCTGCGCGCCAAACTCGACTTGGTGCTCAAGCACGTATCGCCCAGCTCGATTGCGCACGCGTCGTCTGGAGCGCTCCACGATGTAGCCCGCTGTGGCCACATGGAGCAGCTCCGGCAGCGGTGCGGGCTGTCGCCGCCGCCCTCGTCCTTGCAGCATCTCGATAGCGGCCGCCGACCCGCTGTCTGCCTCGCGCCGCCCGTCGTCTTCTTCAGTTCGTTGTTGTCCTTGCCCTTCGTGCTCCACGTGGTCATCCTCGTTCCTCGCGTCGGCGTGCGTTGTGGCACTCACTGCTTCGTCTACCCCACGATCGTCGTCTGCACCCACCGCTTCGGCTCCTGAGGTTGCCTGCTCGTCACGTGCCGCTTGGCGCCGCGCGAGGCGCCCTTCCCGCGCTGCGTCGGCTTCTTGCCGTCGTTGGTGCTTCCTCTGCTCGTCGTCCTCATCATCTGTCATAGGTCTCGTCTTCCGCTTCCTGTGCGGCTGGCCTCCTGCCGCGCGTGGTGGCCCGGCCGATGCTGTCGGCTCAGTTCTTCGGTTATCGTCGACCCCCGCTATTCTGGCCACCTCCGGTTCTGGTGCAGCGATCGCCGATGCATGGTCGCGGCTAACGTCGCCCCGCTCTGGTCCCGCAGCCCTGAGGTCTGGCCCAGTGACCCGCTCTCCGTCTTCAACACCGGGCTGCTCTCCGCCTTGTTGCTCAGGGTGGGGTAGCCCCTCGCTCTCCGTCTCCTCGTGGGCTCCTGTCACCTTCTCGGCCTCGTCGCGTTCCTCTGTCAGCTCGGCGACGATCCTGTCAGCGATGGCCCCGAGTGATTCACTGGGGCAGTTACTGGACACCACGAAGCTGCTGTGCGTCACGACGTGCTCCCCGGTGTCGTCCCGCACGACCTCAACGCTGTCGAACCCCGCGTCCTGCACAACCTTTGCCGGGCCCACCCACTGATGCGCCAACTTCGTGATGCCCTTGCCCCGAGGTTGCTTGATCATCCACACTGAGTCTCCGGGGTTGGACTCGCGCCGTTGACGCACCCTGTGGTTGTAGTACTTATCACGCCGGCGCTGGTCCTTCTCCAGGGCCACTCGCGCCGCTTTCGTGGTCCTTGCCATGCTCGCCACGAGTCCTCGCTGGTACTCTGCAAATGCCCCCACTTGCCGGACACCACTCGCTCGCAGCAACTCGTTCGGCGCCGTCAGTCTTCGGCCCATCATCAGCTCGTTCGGGCTGAATCCCGTGCTCGTGTGGCGTGCTCCGTTGTATGCGTACGCCGCACACATCAGCCACTGGTCCCAGTCGTCTTGGGCTTCGGACACGAAGATGGCCACCATGTCCTTCCAGGACCGGTGGAAGCGTTCCACTATCCCCAGCAGCGCCGGTCAGTACGGTACGGGCGTCATCTGCTTCGCCTGCAATAGCCTTACCAGTTCATCGATCACCGCGCTGTTCAACTCCGGGGCGCCGCCCATTACGATCTCGCGCATGGGACCGTAGACCATCACCAGCTTCTCCAGTATGAACTTGGCTACATCCCTCGCGGTGTGGCTGGGCACCGCCGCCACCACCGCGTCGCGCGTCGCGTAGTCCACGGCAGCGATGACGTAGCGATTGCCTTCGGGCGTGACTGGGAGGGGTCCGCGATGTCCAGCGCCCAGCGATCACCTGCTGCGCCGACCCCCTGGCTCCGCAATGGAGGGATGATGTCCTTAGCCTTCGCCTTCCGGCTCCCACAATCGCGACACGCGGGTACCCACCGTCGCACATGGGCGCCCGTGTCCGGCCACCAGTAGTTCACCGCGAGCCGTGCGTACGTTTGGGGCGTCCGCAAGTGGCACGCGTAGATAGAATCGTGGCTCTCTATTAGGGCCTGCGGCCACAGAGCTGTCGGCAGCACCACTCGCCTGGTTCCATCCTCGCCCTCGATGTGCACCACGCCGTCGACCATCACGATCGTCTAGTCACCGTATCGGCCCTTCTTCCTCAAGTTCTGCACCATGCGGTCGTGGAGCTGCTCGTCACGGATCTCCGCCTCCGTCAGTTGCCCTTCGCCACCGACGGGTCCTTCGTCGTGCTCTCCGCTCGTCACTGCTCGCACGGGCGCACTAGAGAGCGCGTCGGCCACCACGTTAACCGCCCCTGGCCGATAAACCACGTCGAAGTTGTACTCCGACAACTGCAGCGACCACCTGTGCAGTCGTCCCGTCAGGTCCTTGGAGGTCATCAACCACTTCAGGGCCGCGTGATCCGTCACCAACTCAAACTTCCTCCCGTAGAGGTACGGCCTGAATAGTTTCACTGCCCATACGACAGCGGCGCACTCCAAGTCCGTGATGCTGTACTTGCTCACGGTGGGCGAGTTGATCCGTGACGCATAGGCGATGGGCTGCTCGCCTCGTCCTTGGTCCTGTGTCAGCGTCGCGCCCAGCCCCACCTTCGAGGCGTCGGTGATCAGTCGAAAGGGCCGCGTGAAATCCGGGTAGATGAGCACGGGGCGTTCGGTGAGCGCCGCCTTCAGACACTCGAATGCCTCCTGATGTGCCTCGCCCCATCGCCAGACCACTCCTTTCCGCAGCAGTTTCGTCATGGGTGCTGCCTTCTTGGCGAACTGCGACACAAACCGCCTGTAGTACCCCGCCATGTGCACGAATCTCTTGACTTCCGTGGTGTCCTGCGGGACTGGGAACCTTCTCACGCTGTCCACCAAGCTCTCCATGGGTCGCACGCAATCCATGTCCAGCTCGTGTCCAAGGTACTCAAGGTGCTCCGTGGCGAACGAGCACTTGCTCACCTTGAGCGACAAGCCGGCGTTGTTCGAGCGCTCCAGCACCCCCGCCAGCTCGACCACGTGCCGTGCAACGCTGCCCCGCGAGAACACGATGACGTCGTCCAAGTAAACGAGACAACTCCTCCATGTTAAGCCCCGTAGTGTCGCGTTCATCATCCGCTGGAATGTCCCTGGGGCGTTGGCCAGCCCGAAGGGCATGCGGACGAACCGAAACAGCCCCCTCCTCGTGACAAAGCCCGTCTTGTCGCGGTCTCGCTCGGCAACGGGCACTTGCCAGTAGCCCGCGTGCAAGTCCAGCGACGTGAATCGCGTCGCGCTGTGCAAGTGGTCCAGCGTGTCGTCAATGCGCGGCAAGGGGTAGACGTCCCTCTTGACGATGGTGTTGAGGGGCCGGTAGTCGATGCAAAATCTCGCGGTGCCGTCTTTCTTCTTGACGAGCACCACGGGGAAGCCCCACGCGCCGCAGCTCTCCTCTATGACGTGGTCCTTGAGCATCTTCTCCACATGCTCGTCGATCAGAGTCTGCTCTGCCTGCGAGTAGCGCTTCGGCCGCACCTTGATCGGCGCTGCAGTGCCCGTGTGGATCTCGTGACTCACTCCCAGGGTCGTCATTGGGGGGCATCCCTCGCGTGGCTCCAGCATCTCCGGGTAGATCCGCAGCAGCGTCAACAGCAACTCACGATCTTGTTCGTCCATGTCACCAATCGTCAGGTCGCTCTCCATGCTCAGCGGCTCACCTTGCGCCTGCAGGATGTTCTCCAGCCAGTACTTTACCCGCTCCCTGTCGAAGTCTCCTTCCAACGCGATCACCTCGATGTCGTCGCCCGTCGGGGCCCACGTGCCCAGCGCTTCCCTCGCGGGCAGCTTCAATGTTCGTCCGTCCAAGTTCAGGATCGGCACCGTCACCTCTCCGCCTCACACTACGGTCAGCGTCGGCGCTGTCAATAGGTGCGCCTCCACGCGGCGGTCCGGCGTAAACAGTCCTTCGGTTCCATCAGGCGCAGCCACTGCCAGTTTCACGTTATGATACGTCCCCGGGCGGACACGCCCGCGCCGCACTAGCCGCGCCCTCGCCAGCCGTTCGCCGCTCTGCTCGCCTCGTACCACTTCACTTCGCAGGACACAAAGTCGACCTTCACTCCCATTTTGAGCATCCATTCCTCTCCCAGCAGGAACTCCGTCGACTGTCCTTCTACGATCAGCGCGTCGACCACCATGACTTGTTCGTACTGCGTCCGCAAGCGGAATCTCTAGACGCCCAAGACTCTCGCTACCGCCCCCGTGAAGCCTTCCACAAAGTCGACCAGTGGTGGTGTGTCCAAGCGGTCGCCGTAGGCTCGCCATTCCTCCCCGGTCACGCAGAACTGAGCCCCAGTATCGATCTTGATCTGCTTCTCGGTTCCGTGCACCGTCACCCGTGCTGTCGGTAGCAGGTTCACTGCAGGTGCCTGCACTGCGCGCAGCTGGGCTACTCGTACCGGTGGGGCGTCAGCCGCTTCGTGCCGCACGGCTGCCCGCGCGTATACGCTGCCGCTCTGGTACGCGTACGTCTTCCGGCGCCGGCGGTGTCCACGTCCACTGAGGCGCCCGCTGGTCGCACTTGGTTGGGCAAAGTGGTACTGCTCGGCCACTTCTCGGCTCACCGGCATCATCGAGGCGGCCACCTGGCGTCTGCACCACTTGCCGAAATCAAAGAAGGCCTCCTCCGGGTACCCCATCGCCGTGAGCAGCTCGCGTAGCTTCCGTTGCTCTTTGGCTTTGGCCTTGGCCTTCCGCGCTCGCTTCTCGTGCCGACGCCGTGTTCTCGATCGGTGTAGGTCTGCGTTGGCCGCCAGTGCCCACGTGCCGTCACTCGCTGCACGGCCGCTGCCGTCTGTTGAGGTGCCGGGTTGGGCCCATTCTCCGGGGCCCCTGAGCCTTCATCGCCTCGATCCAGCAGCCCCTGCAGCGCGCGCCGCGCTCGCCGTGCCTTGGTGTGTTCCTTGCGCTTTTGCCGCTTACGTTCTCGTCGCGCGCCGCCTTCGTGACCGTGACCTGCATCACCTTCGTGACCTTGACCTGCATCACCTTCGCGGCGGCTTGGTCCCGTTGCGTCGCCTCAGCTGCAAGTGCCGCCCTCAGCGTCGTGGGTGTGACGTCCTCTCCTTCTTCTTCAGCCTCTGGCCTCTGGTCGCCGCTGATGTGGGCCGCCGGTGCCAACTTCGCGAGCTCCGCGTCCACCAAGGTTCCGATGAGCTCACGCGATAAGGCCTCCTCGCCGCTCTCGTTCATGGCCTCGTTCGCCTTGCCGACAGACGTACTTCCGGTCTCTGCGCTTTGCGGTTCGCGGTCGCTCCGAGGGACGATGACTGGTTCGGTCCGCCGCTGGCCGCGTGTGTCGGGCTGCGCGGAATGCCGGAGGCGCCTCCGGGAGCCTTTGCGCTTGTCGTTTCGCCGTGTGTGGGCACCGGCGCCCTCGCCATGTCGTCATCGTTCGCGGGCACCGTCGCGCACGACGTGTCGTCGCCTTCCACGCTCGCCTGGTGGACGTCGTCCGTCGTCGCCGACACGGCCGTCAAGCTGCCGTCGTCCGCATTCCTCGACACGCTCGCTCTGGCGTCGTCGTCCACGGGCGCCGGCGCGCTCGCCATGTCTTCGTCGTTCGCGGGCACCGTCGCGCACGGCGTGCCGTCGCCTTCCACGGTCGCCGTCACGCTCGCCTGGTGGCCGTCGTCCGCGTTCGTCAACACGCTCGCTATGGCGCCGTCATGTTCTCCACTGGTCGCCTCCATTGCTTCTTCCGCGGCGCCATCCCCAGTTCCTGACCCTGTTCTCAGTTCTGGCGTCGCCGCGATCGCCCTGGCGCCCGGAGGTCCCTCGTGGCCTGGTCGCTCGCCGCCATCCCCAGGCAGGAAACGCCGTCTTCGTTCTGGTCTCTCCGTCGCTTCCGCCTGACCGTCCTTACCACGGCCCCACTTTTTGCCCCGGCGCCTTCTGCCGTTATGCCGGCGTGCTGGCTCCAGAGCCCCTCGTTGTCGCTGTCCCGGTTCGTGCTTAGCGAGCTGTAAGGCCGGACCCCTTACGCTCGCGGCTCGTTTCCCTGTGACGACTGGGGGGCCTGCTCGTTCTGGGCGTGGTTCGCAAAGTCTGCCTTCTTCACGTCGCAGTCCCGCACGAAATGCCCTTCCTGGTTGCAGTAGTGACACTTGGTCCCCGGCCGCGGCACATACGCCGCTCGTGGTGTGCGCTGCTGCAGGCGTTCACGGTGCCGTTGGAGTCGTCCCTCGCGCGTCGCAAAGACCTCGCTCTCCGCGCTGGCCGGTGGCCCATATACGCTCGCGCCTTGCTGTCCCTCAACCTTGAACGTCTTGGCCTTCGGTTTCTGGTTCTGGTCACTGGACGCAAGACGTTTGCCCCGCTCGCCGCCACCCGGCGTCTGAACTTTTGACTCTGCACCCCTACCCGCGAACGTACCGGTAGGTACCAGTTCGAACCCAGGCGGGATCGCCTGCCACCATTCGGTCAAC
The DNA here is from genome assembly GCA_012295475.1 of Phytophthora gonapodyides. NCBI lineage: Eukaryota > Oomycota > Peronosporomycetes > Peronosporales > Peronosporaceae > Phytophthora > Phytophthora gonapodyides. The sequence continues at coordinate 1,422 of JAABLL010000305.1, read as the reverse complement.
CCGCCCTTACCGGACAATACCGGTCGCCCCGCGGTATCGTACCTAGGTGGCTTCACCGGCGTTCCCCACGCGCCGTAGCCGTTCACCACATTGCCGAAGTTGCCGACTACACCCGACTGCTCCTGACCGCCCGTCGGTGTCGCGGCTGCAGCCGTCCCTGAGGGGCCGTGCGCCCTGGCGACCTCGCGCTCGTCCCACCGTGCCATTGCGGTGTCCAAGCCGACGCCGTAGCCCTCGCCGTACTCGCCCACGTGCGGCACCGCCAAGTTCACGGCCTCATCCAGCACGCGAGGCCGGTGGCCTCTCACGTGCGTAGCCCCGTTGCTGCTGTTCATGCCTTTCAAGAACGCGTTGACGAGCCAGTCCTCGCCCACGTCGCCGCGCTCCCCGATTTCACGAAGGGCCTGCGCGTACTCGACTAGCCTTTCTCCGCGCATCTGGCGCCGCGCATTCAGCAAGTCGACTACCTCAGGGCCCGATCGTTGCGTCATGTACTTCGCGCGGAGCATATCGGCCAGCGTGCCGATGCTCTCCTGCGACTCCGGCACCGACTCCATGACCGTGGCAAACCATCGCTGGGCTTCTCCTTCCAAGTGCGACGCAACCTCGTGGTACAACTGCTTCTCGTGCCACTCCACGCCCATGGTCACCGCCTGCCGGCGCACTTCCGCCCGCACCGTCTTCATCCACATGGTGACGGGCATGATGTCGTCCAGCCCCTTGAACTTCGTGAGTTTGAGGGCCCTCGCCTTCTCGCGCACGATGATCGGTCTCGCCGTTGCTGCTTCGACTGTCGCTGGTGCCGCTCGCGGTGTCGCCGGTGAGCGCCCTGCTCCGGCTCCTGGCGGTTCGTCGCCACCACCCGCTCCAGCCGAGTCCATGGGCATGCTCGCACTCGTCTCTGCCCCAGCGCTGCTGTTGCTCGCGCCGTGGTGATCCCCGTCCGCGCCGTCGCCCGCTCCTTCAGCGCCCTGAGCGGCCTCCCGGATCACTCCACTTGTCACCACGGTTGGAGCGTCGGCAACGTCGTCGTGGATTCCTCCGGTGGATAGCGTAACCGTGCCGCCGCCTTCGGTCTCCAAGGTGACCGCCGCCGCGTGCTGCCGTTTGGCGGCTTCCGCCGCCGCCGTTGCAGCTCTCTCGGCAGACGCTGCTCGCCGCAGTGCTCGCTCAGTTCGCGTCGCTTCGTTCGTAGTCATGTCTGCTCAGCATCACAATACACATGCCGTAAATTTATTCGTTTTCTTTTCGTTCTCCTCCGTTTTCGCTGCGGGGTTCACCCACTGACACCATGCCCGCAAGAATATCCCCGTCCTTGCCCGGTAGGCGCCTGTCATGACCACCATGTAAGCATTTCCCACTCGGGGACCATTACCCTTACTGGACTACTAGGTGTCAGCATCAGGGGCCTTGGCCTCGCAA
>JAABLL010000303.1:4510-17272 GCA_012295475.1 Phytophthora gonapodyides | reverse complement strand
GGTCCGCCAACTTCTGCTTCAGCGCCGTAGTTGTCTTGATCGCGCGGATGCGCTTGGTCTTGGCAAAGCTCGCCTCTACCTGGTCCGTGTCTCCGCTCTCTCTCGTACGCTTCGAGCCAACGGTGTCCCTGAAAGCGTACAGGCTGCTGCCTCCCAGGCGGTTCGACGTACTGAGCAGGGATTTGTGGCGGGTGGCTTCTTCTTCGTCGCGGCTGCCGGGCTGGTATCCGCGCGCAGCCGGTGGTTTAGCTGCCGTCGTAGTGGACGGCGTATCGGCGGCGTCGACGCCCCGGGTGGCTGCCTTTCGAGGCTTTTTCAGGCCCGCCGAGCGAAGCTGGCGGGCTGGCGGCGCAGCAGGCAGAGGCGACGGCTTAGGCGTGGCTGCGAACGCCTCCAATCCTTCGTCGCCGAGCTGCAGGTCCAACGTGGGCTCACCACGAACCAGACGGGATGACAGACCAGCGTTCGCAATCGCTGCTCCGGTGCTGCCGCTGACGCGGGTGTCGGGGGTGTCGATGGTGGTGCTGGCTGCGGGGTCGCTGCTTCCCAGGTCAGCACTCCCGCCGTAGTCGTTGTCCTCGAAGTAAGGTTCGAAGCTGAAATCAGGCTCCACAAAGAGCCCCACGTTCTCTCGCCCGTCGCCATCGGGTTGGTCCTCATCGGCGGCGTCGTCCATCTCGACGACATTGGCCTTGTCGTCGATGGCCTGCTTCGCCCACTTGGCCTTCTCGATGTGCGGCGGCATCTCCGCGGTGCCGGTCGGCTTCCGCACGCTGTAGAGCGCCTTGAACTTGCGGCGCAGGCTGTCCATGTCTCGCTCAGCCCACGTCCGGCTTCGGCTGGTGTTGTACGACATGGCCAAGCGCTCCCACTCGTCCTTCCCGAGAGGTAGGTGCTCCTCGACGAGGCTCAGCAGTCGGGTGATCTCCGCCATCTTGTAGTTAGAGCTGCCTGAAAGCTTCACCATCTTCACATGTCAACAGCGAAACAGTTAGCCGTCAGACACGCCACGACGGGGATTCGGCAGCGCAGCGTACCGGCTCGTGGAGGTGCAGTGCTTTTGGAGGTGTAGTTGGGGGCGCGCTTGGGGCTTGGGCTTGCGAGGAACTCGGCAAATGAAGAAGTGAGAGTCGAGCGACTGCTGTCGAGTGGCTGGCAGCGCCAACTGCCTTCACCACGCCTGCGTAGTTGGCATCGCCGCGAGTGAGCCGGTAGAAGTTGGTGGTTGCCAGCTTTGCGCGCGAAACCTCGCGCGCAAATGCCGAACCGCGTGCACGTTGATTCCGCCGAGGTGAGATGCGCTTCCGCGGCGTTCGCGCCAAAATCAACGGTCGGAGTGGAATCTGCAACCCTTCGCTGTCATCGCAAGATACAGGTGCTATCATCAAATCATCTTCATTACCCGTGAATGCAATCAAACCAATCTGTACAACATGCAGCTCGCACTTACTCTCTCATTCCCTGCAACTTGCTACGGGTCTTGCTGGTCCTGGATGTCGCGGTGGCGGCACGTGGCGGACCCGCAGCGGCACACGAACCAGAGATCGTCGCCATAATCGACCGTGATCTCGTCGCCACCGCGGATGTAGTCCGTTGTCGCAACGACGACGGTCGTGCGGCGGCCGTTGGCCACCTCTCGAAACTCCGCGACCGGTTCACAGGAGTGGTTAACGAACCGCATCGTCCCCCCCATCTTCTTGGCGTTGATCGCCACGCGTACCGGCAGCGCGGGCTTCTCTGGACGTGTCTTCATGACTAAGCGATAGCCATTGTTGCGCGGCCGATCGCGGTTGGAGGCGCGCACGTGCTCCAGTTCTCCGAGGTACTGCCCGAGAACTACACCGGCATCGATGTCCTCAGCCGCGACGACACTCAGGGTAGACGTGCGCCGGTTGCGCATGACGCAGAGCTTCTCCGACTCTAGGAGGCCGTTGCCGCACTTTCCTTCGTAAGGACAGCAGTTGCTGCCGCAATAGACGTTCATCTTTGCATTTCGACAGGTATCGGTGCGGCACGGAGACGAACACGTGCACCAGCCGAAGCTAGGAACCGACGGGAACAGGGTGGCCAGCGGGTTGAATTGCTCGCGCAAGTGGGCAACGCCACATGGCCACCTTGCGAGGGCGAATGCGTCGCCCGGTGCCGATGCTCGTGACGGGCGGAGAACCTCGTTGGCCTCAGCGAACCGGCGTTCTTGGTGGGCGATGACGGCTCGAGCACCTTGCTCGGCCGGCACACGCGGGCGGGAGTATGGGGCTGAGGCCGTGCGACGGGTCTGTCTTCGTGAGCGAGCCGTCGCTGAACGCGACGTGGGCATGAGCGGCGAGCGCGGAGTGGGCATGAGCGGCGAGCGCGGAGTGGGCACGAGCGCCGAGCGCGGAGGCGTGTTCAGCAGTACGGGCGAGGGCGTGGTGGGGCTTCGCGGACGCAGCACTTCAGGCGAGCTTGGCGGTGGGTTGGTAACCTCCTTCGGCAGCCCGAGCTTCGACGTGCCCGATGGCAGCCACGGCGGTGTCGCAGTCCCGCCCGAGGACGCGTCGTCTTCGGTCTTCTTGGCCCGGATGGAGTCAACGGTCGGGAAGCTGCTCGCCACGTTGGGGGGCGTGTTCTCGTCCTCGCTGCTGGATGTGTCCAGGATACAACGGAGTCGCCAGTGCACGGTCGAATGCACGAGGCGCGCCATGTCTCCTGTGAACAACGAGTAGTAGTTCATAGCATTATTATAAGAACCCAAGCAACAATGTAATGAATTCTCTTTCATCACCTTCGAGGTCTTTGCGTTTTCGCGGCAGATTGAAGAGTGAGCGCCATGGCGAGCCGTCGGAAGATATATGTCGGCGTTTAAGCCGGAAACATCAACAGGAGTGATGGTCAACATAAAGTATACAAATTCCAACACTAACGCTTAAGATGGGTACACGTCATAAAGCTAGGGGTAGGTGGGTCTCGTGAGACCACATTCTGGGTTCACGAGCGGATATGCCGACATAAGACCTGTCATATCTGCTGCTGATATGACAGGCGTCTATGCTATTTGTGGTAGGCGTCCAATCCCTTTAAAAAGGGATTGGACGCCTGCCAAAAATGCCTCAAAGTCGCCTTATCCGGTTTCTCTAAATTTGTCTCTAAATATAAATTGTGCAAAGCTCGATATAATATATTATGTGAGAGGTCGGAGTTTATGCCACCTAGTTGTCGAAAAAAAGTCATCCATACTGAAACCAAGACAATATTTATACTGAGATAGGAACGAAAGTTGCTATACAGCCCAAACAGGATTATTTCCGTGGTCGGTATCCACCAGTATCTGTCGGTGCGTATCTGCCTCCCCAGGAGGCTTATTCGTGTGGTCCGGTACCCACCGGTATCAGTCGGTGCTCCCAGGAGGCTTATTCGTGTGGTCCGGTTCCCACCGGTATCAGTCGGTGCTTGTGCGGCATGGTTGTACGCGCAGATTCTGCGGCTGCGAAGCAGGCGCAGAAGATGCGTAAAATCCTCGCTTAGACCGTGTGTGGAGGGTGGTCTCACTAAAGTAGTTTAGAACAAGAGCACTCTTACCAGGTTGTATATTTTTTGCCGAAGCCCGGCTAGATGCCCGGGCTGCAATTTTTCCTATCTCAGCCTTCGCGTAGCTCTAGTGAAGTTGTCCAATAAGGGGGCGATGCGACCGAATCTGCGTCTCAGCAGATATAAGTTTTCTTAGATCAGCTTATGCAGAAGCACAGGTCATTTTTGGAAGGCGTCCATTGCTGATTGTCAGCGAATCGTCGGCTCTATATGGGAGTTTGTATGTAGTCGTAGGATTTCCGGCCGCATTTCTTGCCAAAACGAAAAATAGTGCGACCCGACTACCTTAGCTTTTGTATATGTCTGTGAGTTGTCCCCAATGGGCGGCATTTTCATCACCAAGATATCCAACGAAAAGGCAAACGCTGCTATTCGCTAAAAACATTGCCAAAATCCCAGCACGAGCAGCACGATGGACGCGCGCAAGCCCGTCTCGGCGCGGCCGGAAGCCAAGAGCAGCACGATGGACGCGCGCAAGCCCGTCTCGGCGCGGCCGAAAGCCAAGAGCAGCACGATGGACGCGTGCAAGCCTGTCTCGGCGCAGCCGGAAGCCAAGAGCAAGCCCGACGACACACCAACCACGCGTTCGCCTACCCGAGACACATCGTCGATATCAAGTCAGCCCACTGGCCTGTATGCTACAGTGCAGGGCTCTGATGGTGCGTTTGTCCGCTAATCTTGTTCTCTCAGGCTACATCTGACTGCCTAACAAACTGTGCGTTCGTAGTTCACGTTCCCCTGGCAGTGGAAGTCGTGGTGGTAGATGCGCAGAGGCCGCCGTTGACAACGACCAGCATTCTCCAGACCTCTGATACTGCAGAGGTGGGAAGATCGATTGGATTGGCCAGCATGCCGCCTGCTGGACTCGCTGACGGTGGTGTTGATCGGGAGGTGACGGCAAAAGACGTCAGAGAGGCGTGCATCTCTGCCAAAACCCAGCAAGCATATCGCGGCAGTCTTCGCGCCATGTCTAAGTGGATTGTCGAAACCAAGAAGCAACATTCATCAATCTACTTTGACACGAATGGTCAGATTGATTTGAAGCGCTTCACATTGGCGGAATTTGAGCTCTTCCTTCTTGAAAAAAGAAAATCTGTAAGCGTCAGCACTCTCAATGGATATCGCAGTGCGCTGAAAGATTTGTATCGTCGACAGGAAGTGCCGCTCCCAGTGACGTACGAGAAAAACATGGCTACTTTTTTTTCGGGGTTGAAGCGAATGCAAGCCGCAAAATATCAATCCGGCGCACCAAGAGAATCCGGAAAAAACCCTCTTCCATATTCGCTCTTCCAGAAGCTCTGCAGCGAAACGCTTGGGCGCCAAGATGGAGGCTTCGCCCACTTTTTCTTGACGACCCAGTGGAATTTGATGTGTCGATCCGAATCAGTGCAGACATTGTGCACTGAGCACCTCAGCGCTCACGACGACAGCATTGGCTGCACGATGTACAAATCAAAGACAAATCAAGAGGGAAACGGACCCAAAGACCCCAGACACATGTACGCAAACCCGCACAGTCCTGCTACGTGCTGGATAACAGCTCTAGCAATTTACATGGCATGTCGCCCAGCTCAACCACCCGGTCCACTATTTCCCGGCTCTCAACAAAAAGTACGTTTTGGTAACGTGCTGCGCCAAATGATCAGCAGCATTTCGGAGTTAAACCACTACGGTACCCACTCAATTCGAAAAGGTGTAGCAACCTTTGCCTGTAGCGGAACAACGGGCGGTCCCTCGATTGCGAGTGTGTGTTTGAGAGTTGGCTGGTCGTTGGGAGGGGTTCAAGATCGCTACATTCGTTACGAGTCTGCTGGTGATCAGTATTTGGGCCGTGTTGTGGCAGGTCTGCCGTTAAATCGCGCCGAGTTTGCCGTACTTCCTCCTCACTTTGTGGACAATCGCGACAGCATGCTGCAGTCGTGTATCGACAAAATGTTTCCGACGCTAAGTAAGTGCAGTTGCCTACAAGACATTTTGAAGCTGTGTATTGCTTCGCTCGTTCGCCATCACGACTATTTGAAAGAGAAGATGCCCGCGTCGCACCCGCTGCTGTCGACATTTCTGTTTCGACATACAGAGGTAGTGAGCCACCTCCAAGCCGAGCTCGACAACGGCATTTCACCCTGGATGAAACCAACAGGCATCCCGCCTCACGTCGAACTGTACAAACAGCTGCTACATGTACAAACATCCATAGACAATCTGCCTCCAGTACTGCTGGAGGGCATGTCAAACTTGATCGAGGAGAAAGGCGTTGCCGCGGGCAACATCACGAAGGAAATGCTGGAGACTACGATCGAGTCGCTGTTACAGCGAGCAGGGTTGGGGCAAAAAGAAAGAGACCCACCACAACATGAGACCGCACCTCCGGATGGCAACAATGCCTACTACTACGCTGGCAAGTTTCACTTGCTCCCGGAGACGTTCGAATTTCCTCGTACCGGACCGTCAGGTGCATGGCAATTGTTTTGGTTTGGCAACAAAGCAAAAGGCTACCCTCCCCTCAAAACGATCCACCCGCACGACTTGCCAAAGCGCAGCATGCGTAAAACTTTTTCGGACTGGGTGATGATGATCAAACACCTCACAGAGGCTATCACATCGGCTGGTAAAACGATACCAGTACCAATTACTGAGCAAGATGCGACCGAGCTGTTCACTGTTGCCATGGATAACTTGAAGCTGGTGCCATCAAATCGCAAGCGTCGATTAGCAGAGCTTTCACTTACTACTGTCCTGCGTCTTGTCCGCGAAGCACACAGTGCCGACAAACGTCAACGTCTTACTTGAATAATAACCAATAGAATCCTCTCATTTGCTGTCGGACACAGATCCTACAGATATATTTACAGATAAATGAAGTTGAAAGTTGGTGTGGTGTACATCGTTTCGCGTCGGGCTGTATCATTTGACGTTTATCCTTTATCCTGTGACGTTGACTACCACGATGCTGCGCGGTTTGCAGCGCCCGCCACGCATCTGGCGGCTGGCTCTACGGCGTCGCAGTGCGTTCCCCACTCACCGGGTTAGCAGAAGCGCAGGCTTCAGCAGCCAGCCTTCCGTGGTGGAGATCGGCGGCGTGAAAGCCTCCGTGCTGACCCCAACGGTAAACCGTTGTTGAACATTTTTTTCTTTTTCTTCTGCATAAATAATTAAATATTGTATACAATGCAGTCGATCGAGCTAGTGCCACGCGGGTATCTGAAAGCGCTGCAGCAGGGACGGCCGATGTCTCAGGTGAAGTGGCGCAGTTGTCCTCGGTTCAACGGTGTGTATGGCCTTGTTTTAACGTTGCAAGGTGTGTATTCTGTGTATGTGTTGCTCGTGCAGGAGTTGCTGGCCCATTTGCGATGGATGATGCAGAAGGACCTGCTGAACCAAGACATGTTTCTGATTGGGTAGGCTCCGAAGGGAGTTGAAAGATGAAGTTGAAGCTCCTAATCGCTGTTGCTTTCGCAGGCCTCCGGGATCCTCTCGACGCCTGCTGAGCATGCAGTTCTGCGAGCTCCTCAACAAGGAAGTCGAGTACGTTGCCATTTCGCAGGATACGACGGAGTCTGACTTGAAGCAGGTGCGTCAATATCGAACAAAGTCGTGCTTGCATCTGTCGATCTAATGTCTGCCGCTCTTTTGTCGCCACTAGCGTCGAGAAATCGTGAATGGCGCAGCCATTTTTACCGACCAGGCTCCTGTTCGAGCTGCGATCAATGGTCGAGTGCTCGTGATCGATGGTTCGTCGTGGCGTGTTGTTCGCGGTTGCTGGTGCACAGCTCGGCCTGACTTGTGTATCACTTGATCTGATTTGATCTGGGCAGGACTTGAGAAAGCAGAGCGAAATGTGTTACCCACACTGAACAACTTACTCGAGAATCGAGAAATGATGCTGGATGACGGGCGCTTTCTCATGAAAGCAGAGAGGTAAGCGTAGTTGTTGGATATCTGGTGGCTATGTCAGCGTTATCTAAATATCCTTGTTGCTTGATGCAGTTATGATGCATTGGTGGGGCAAGGCTACTCTCTGGAAACTCTGGAGGTTCAAAACCTAGTTCGCGTTCACCCGGATTTCCGCGTTATTGCGCTAGGGCTTCCCGTGCCTCCATACCCTGGACGAACCTTAGATCCGCCGCTTCGATCACGCTTCCAAGCGCGAAACATCAAGTCTAGTCCACCGGGGTCACAGCTGGAAGAGTTGGTTGCGATGGCCCCTTCTGTCCCGCTGCCTACGTTGGAAAAACTGGTTGGAATTCGCGAGGCTGTTAATACTATTGAGTCCACATACGACGGCAGTGGACCTCGGATGCCCCACTTCGACCACCTTTCAGTTGTCCACTGTGCAAAGGTGCTCGAGGAATTTCCGAGGTCAAGCGTAGCTGACACTGTCCGTCGAGCGTTTCCTGTAAGAACCGACGTTCTTGGGTCGAAAGCTGAGTCGAACTCGAAGGCGCTGGAGCGTATCGTTATGAATTTGACGAGTGGGCTAGGCAGCACTGCGTATTCGCTCGATAGTGTCGTCAAAAACTCAGTGGAAGACGTGAAAGCAACGGTGAAGTTTAGCACGGAAGGCGACGATGGTCTTGCAGTGCAGGATGTTCCGTGTGGTACAACGCATGCGCGTATGAACGCAATGTCAGGCTTCGTCGAGACCACAACTCACGCGGGCATGCTTGCTGCAATGATCCAAGATCATGCTGTTGGCAGCGACTTGTGTGTTCTCGGAGCTAAAGGCAGCGGGAAGTCCGCATTGGTGAGGTTGTTTGCGCATCGTATGGGGTATGCGACTGAGCTGTTCAGTCTGTTCAAGGATTTGACTGCACGAGATCTCCTACAACGGCGGTCCACGGATTCCCATGGCAATACCCAGTGGGAGGATAGCCCACTAATTCATGCCGCACGTAATGGTCACCTCGCCGTGCTCGATGGAGTGCACCGACTGGGCAGTGATAGTCTTGGTGTGCTTCAACGATTGATTCAAGATCGAGAAATTGACCTGGCGGATGGTTCGAAATTGGTATCTCAAGCAACTTACGATGCTATCAAAGAAGCGGCACCCACGACCGGAGATTGGGGACAGCGGGTCTCTCCTATTCATCCGTCTTTTCGCATTGTTGCGATCGCAGAAGCAGGTTCTGCGGCAAGTATTCCCGGAAAAGGTTCCACGACTGCCTGGTTGAGCTCGGACAGCATCTCCATGTTCAGCTTTCACCACCTCCCTGCGCTATCTTCAAGCCAAAGTGAAGAAATTGTACGACGTGTGTACCCTGGGCTTCCTCAAGAAACCACAAGGTGCGTCAAAACGAATTTGGAATTTGCTGGCTTGCTTTACGAGGCGCACAAGAACCGGAACTCATTTGTTTGTTATGTAAATGTTGTGTTTTTCAGCATGCTACTATCATTTTCTGAAAAGCTGCAAAACGCCAAGGAAAACAACCGAGGCCTTTCACTTTCCACACGCCAATTGCTGCGAGTTTGCCGTCGATTAAACGCGTTTCCCCAGCAATCAGTGCAAGACTTGCGCCCATTGCTGCACGATACGCTGCTCACTCAGTTCCTGCCTTCTTCGTTCAGTCGACTAGTGGATTCTCTTTTGGACGAGTGCAATGTGCCAAGCGAGACAGCAGTTTGCAACCCACAGAAGCAAGAAGACTCTGGCATACACGATCTCATCCGTGAAGAGGGAGGCTGCTTGCACATTGGCGATGTCTCGTACCCAATTCAGATCCCGAATAATCCCGAGCTAGTGCCCCAGCCGCACTATTTTGACATCCCGAAGCATACACGTTGCATGAAAGAGATGCTTCAAGACGTCGTGGCTGGTCAAAAGCATATGCTGCTGATCGGTAATCAAGGCGTGGGCAAGAACAAGCTGGCAGATCGATTGCTGCAATTGCTACACCAGGAACGCGAGTACATCCAGCTGCATCGCGATGTACGTTTATGTCATACTACGCCTTCATTTTTCTGGTTGAAGGGGTGGCTAACAAACGGTGTGTGCGTTCTACATGAAGACGACTGTGCAAACGCTGACACTCGTGCCGACACTAATCGACGGAAGAATCGAATGGGAAGACTCTCCGCTAGTCCGCGCGGCCAAAACTGGCCGAACGCTGATTGTCGATGAAGCTGATAAAGCACCACTGGAGGTGGTTTGTGTGCTCAAAGGGCTCATTGAAGATGGAGAAATGCTACTGGTAAGGCCCTCTGTGGCATTGGAAACAGAACTACAGTCGTGCTCACCTTGGGATTGTATATTTATGTCGCAGGGAAATGGCAAGCGTTTGATTGACCCGACGAAAGTTGCAATCGAAGACTGGCACAACGAGGATGACATTATCGAGCTGCACCCCAACTTCCGCTTGTGGGTACTGGCGAATCGCCCAGGATTCCCCTTCTTGGGAAACAACTTCTTTCGTGAAATTGGCGACATCTTCGCAAGCCAGTACGTATGACCTCGAAATTCTAGTATTGTTATTGGTGTTTCCACGTTTTAACACGGACGTGCTTTCTCAATATCAGCGTGATTGACAACCCTGACGAGGAGTCCGAGCTGTCTCTGCTAACTGCTTACGCCCCAAGCGTTTCAGTCGACATTTTACGCCGGCTCTGCAGAGCGTTTGCTGAGTTACGCGAGCTAGTGGAGAATGGTACCATCACGTATCCGTACTCAACACGCGAGGCTGTAGCCGTGGCAAAGCACCTGGAGCAGTTTCCAAATGATGGAATTGCGTCGGTTTTGGTGAGCAAAGAGACTTGCTACCCCTTGTTGTGGTCTCGGATTATATGTGTGCTAAAACGAAGTCTTTCTGTTTATTGCAATAGGAAAACGTGTTGGCGTTTGATGCCTATGATCGAAGCATGCGGGCCCAGTTGTCAGAGGTCTTTCTGAGGTACGGAATTGTGTGTAAACACACGCATCTTTGTATAATTGGTTGATGGGCTGTTGGATATGCGTGCGCAGAAATGGCTTGGAATAAAGCACATCTGCCTTGCTCTCCAGCCTTAACGGAGTGGGAAAGCTAACATGCCTATGTGCAAAATACTGCATTTGTTTTGATGTAAATGCGCGATTATCATCGATTCAGGCATGGCATTCCTCTGTCCGCATCTGGTGAGAGTCTTTCGCTCACAGTGAACCTTGCTGCAACGCGACCTCTTCCCAAGCTCGTTCCTACCGAGTCGTGGTGCTGGCTTCCTGGAGAATCTGTGCAGCTCCCATCGACTTCCAAGAAACGACAACAACTAATCCATCGCTCGGCGCTTAACCGGCGACAGATTTGGTTGGATCCGCCAACAACGCGATCGTTTGCGCTTCAGCACCACCGTTTGCGCGAGTTTACTGAGCAGCTAGCCTCGTTTCAGGTGCCTCTAAAAGGAAACCGGAAGCAACAAGCCCACGCGATGGTCGCCCTGCCGGATAACTCGATTCACGGTACGTGGCTTAGAAGACTTGCAGGGTGATCCGCATTATTGATTGTGAACCCTTTGTATGGTCCGATGCATAGTCCTTACACGACGGCCAATGAGCGTGCACTCTTTTACAAACTTCGAGGGAAATGAACGGTGCGTTTACTTCGTTCCGCTTCATGCACTCCTGGGCTAATTCGTTCGCGCTGTGTTGTTGTTGGCCTATTGTTGTTGGTTTTTCGCTCAGAATGCACAGCATATTGGAGCTTGAAAGCGAATACATGCAGTGGGAGCTGAACCCGATACTNGTGAACTTACCAGAAAAGCAAGAGGTTGCGATATTCATCCCGAGCACAGGTAGGTAGCTCGTTTCAGTCTCATAATTCCTTGTGCTGAGTAACTAACTGTGAGGTATTTCATCACGTTCGCTAGGGCTCACAATTTTCTTCAGTCCGTTTGGTCATTCGGATGGACGTGCTGACTGCCTCACCCTCCCTGATGGTGCTCTTGATGGGCGGCTGCATCACGATGCCTCGTCATCACAAGGAAATAAGAGGGTGAAGAAGAACCCGTTTACGAAGTGGTTTGGCAGTGGACTTGATGGTGGGTGGCACTCACAGGCGGATGGAGTTAACGCGGGGCTCATCATTCGCTACTTGCAAGGAGGCTCCCTTTTCCAAGTACTCGACCTGAACTCGAACAACTTCTTCTCCATCGACCTGGCGAGAAGTAGCGCACCATTGGATTCTCCCGTTGCTGAGGTTCTTAGTGTCCAGTCGATGGAAAAGCGCAAGTGGCTGATACGAACCACCGATGAAAATGTGGTGTACGAATTGAGTCACGATATCGACACGAACGAGGTTCTTTTGAGAACAGCAGCCGTCACCCGCAATTCATCCATTGATTCGCGGCACTCGGTGTTCCCTGAGCACCAGAACGGTGACATTACCAAGTTCATGGTACACCCGCAAGCCTTCTTACAGACGCTTGACCCTGCTGACACTGGTTACGGTCTCCGAAGTTCTGTTCGTGAGGAGCTGGAAGGCGATAAACCCCAAAGAAAGATTCAGCAGGCCTGGGTCAACGGGTCCTTCATCGTGAACTCGGCGCAGTCTGACACTGGTGATCTGGTCGACATGGAAGTTACCACGCCTGAGTTGCAGATGACGAAGAATGTGGTGGTCGGATCTACACCGACATCAGAAAACACAAGCGACGATGGCCGGATATTCTCCGATCCTACCAAGCGTTCATACGTCCCACGCGTTGTTTCGGTAGCGGGTGTACACGCTGGGAGGCACACGTTAACACTCCAGGAAGACGGCGCTGTGAGAGTGTGGCAACTGGACCAAGATTCGCTTGACCGCGAGGCTGAACTGTGGAAACAAATGTATGGAAGCCGAGACGAACTCGCTGTTGATGGTGCGCTTGACCTTAAAGTAAATGGCTCACGTGTTGGTGGGCCGTCCACACCCAAGACAGGCTTGGACGCTCCAAAGTACGGCAAAGAGGACCCAAACAACGACCCGCACGTGGGGGGCAATACTTGGGCTGGTGGAACTGGTGGGTCAGACACAGCCGGACTGGGCGGCCGTGGTGGTCCCTATCGTCTCGACAAGGGGCACCCAGTTCATCAGGTTTCTCAAGCCAAGAAGGATGAGGTTTCAGCCGAAGCCCGCGCTCAAGCGCAAGCCATGGCGAAGGAAGCTCTGGCCGAGAAACTACGCGAGATTGACATGAGCGATCGCGAATGGGAGACGTATCAGTCTTACTTCAAGCGGGTAGAACGAGAAA
>JAABLL010000302.1:0-11811 GCA_012295475.1 Phytophthora gonapodyides | reverse complement strand
TCCAACAAGCTCACAGGCGAAGTCAAGCGCAAGAAAATCTACCACCGAGCGCAGGCTATCAAGAATGTTCGTGAAAAGCTGCTCAAGGAAGGCATCGATCACATACCCAGTGAGCAGGCAGTTAACGACGAAGTCGCCAGGCTGAGCTCAACACCAGCTCCGACGCTGGAGCCGCTGGAACGCGACGGACTGCCGGATCCAGTGATGTGGACGCACTTGCTGTCATTCAACACAACTTCTCGCCGAGGATTTTACAAGGTCCAGCCCTATAGAGCTACCCCGCAATTCCCGGATTGGCAGCGTTGTTACGGCCAACGTGAGCTTGGCAAGAACCAGCACTTCTACTCCCAGGAATTCACCAACCTGCCATTTTCAGGATTAGAGACGCAGATTCGGACATTTGCCCAGGAAGCCGAGCAGATTCGACAGCGCAACGTAGAAGCCCGTAGCTAATGAAGCGAACGCGATAAGATAACCACAAGTACAAGTATTTCGAAGTGTCATGCACCGGAGCTCAACTTCAGACGTCCAACGACACACCTGGATCTTTGTCATCGATCGCGGCATCAGACTAACATGATATAAATGTAAGTTCGCCCGGCTGAGGATCCGCTCCGCAGACAATTCGACGACAACTTGTCGATGCGGGGGATCACATCACTCAGTTTTTGACAGCAACAAGCCCATGAGCCACACGGCACCACTGACGTACAGCTCTGGTCACATCTTCAGCAGCCGTCAAGTCGAGCCCACGTTTTCAAAACTGCCCTATTGCAGAAGCACACCAAGGGAACATCCATTACTGTTTGATCAAGGAAGGACACACCACATCAAGCAACTTGCATTGCGCAGTTCATCGCAGATGCACCCCCAACAACCACTTCTCCGGACGCGCATTCCTTCGTCAACTCCTGGTTCGTCCCAAACAGCTCCGCTTTTGCCACGTCCCTCGGCAACTTCCCCGCAAGCCCAACACGTGCCGCAGAGCTGGCAGCTCTGGGTGGTACGAGTGATATTGCTTAGCGGCACGCTTTACGCAGTGCTTCTGCTCTGCTGGTCTGCCAATCGTCTGGGCCTGGTCAGCTCTGATAAAACTTTGACAACGAATGATTGGGCTCAAAACACCGAAGAACTCGGCTACTCACGTAAAGAAGACGGAAGCGACGACGAAGATGTAAGCTCGGACGAACTCTTATGGGGGCAGGTTGCGGAGGACAACACACTCGTCACATTGAACACGAACTTGCCCGCCGATCCCTCATCGCCATCTCCACCGACACCTGAAAAGCACATCAAGGCGATGCAATTGGCGCGAGAGAAGATCAGGATCCAGAATCTACTGCCGCACATGCACAACACTCTATCGGCATTCGAGCTGGAAGCCAAAGCACGTGAAGCGGAAGCTCATGCGAAATCAGTCAAGGTGCTACCAACAAACGAAACAGCCCCGAGGCAATTCCGCTGTGTTGGGTGGCGCGCAACCGGTGACTGTAGCCCAGACGGACCCCGTGAGCCTGAACGCGATCAACCATGCACAAAGCTCATCGCATTTGGAGAGGCGGGTTACTGTGAAATTGAGGACGAACGTTCTGGAAAACGCTTTCGCGCGCTACGCCGCCATTGTAACAGTCTCAAGGCCGGTGCTCTATTTCGCTGCTTCGAGGCCACAAGCCTCGTTAATTTCCCCTTCGAAGCAATGGAGGCTGTCAAGCCTGCACAAGTACCCGGGTTCACAATACCAAAAGAGGTTGTGCGTAGTTCGCCCAGTCAACGCGACGGAATTGCCATGGTGGTGTATCCGAGGTTGCTAGCGAGTGCCTTCGCTACTATCCACGCCTTGCGAGACGTTTTGAGATGTCGTCTGCCCATTGAAATCTGGTTTCGACCGGTTGAGATGCAGAGAACCCCAGCTGCGCTTCAAATTCTCCAAGAGCTTGCAGCAAACGACAGCGCCGGGGGAATCACGCTCTACGAAATTGACAACCCTTGGGCAACAGGGTTCAACGCCAAGATCTTCGCAATCTACAACAGTTTCTTTGATCATGTACTGTTCCTCGATGCCGACAATGTGCCGGTGCGTGACCCGACTTTCCTGTTTGAGTCACGGGAGTTTGAAGAGACTGGAGCGGTGTTTTGGCCAGACTTCTGGCACCCTGGACACACTGTATTCAATATCCACAACCAATCGCTCGTGTGGGAGCTACTCGGAATACCGTTCGTTGACATGTTCGAGCAGGAAAGTGGACAGGTGTTGGTAGATCGCCAACGGCACGCAGCACCGCTTGAGCTTGTCCACTTCTACGCGTTCCATCAGCCGAACCATTTCAAGACTCTGAAGGTTGCGTATGGTGACAAGGACCTCTTTCGATTCGCGTGGCTCAAGCTGGGCGCTTCGTTTCACATGATCCAGTCACCGCCCGCAGTTGCCGGCAAAGTCATCAATGATTCTTTTTGTGGCATGACGATGGTGCAGCACGATGCAAGCGGAGGAGTTCTCTTTCTGCATCGCAATTCCCATAAGCTGACCGGCGAAGTCAAGCGAGCCTACATAAACGTACGAGAAGCTGCCAAGCAACGTGCCATGGNCCAGAGCCCGACGACTACCCGGATGCTGCAATCTGGACGCACTTGCTGTCCTTCCGCAACACTTCCAGCCGCGACAAATACATGATCAAGGGCTTCCACGCGGAACCCGAGTTCCCTAAGTGGCAGAACTGCTATGGTCAACGCAAAATCGGCTCCAACCCGAACTTCTTCGCTGAAGAGATTGCACTTACGAAGTTTGCTGGACTTGAGACCCACCTGCGTCGATTCGCCGCAGAGGCATCGCAGCTATACCAGACCAAGTCAGATCAGCCCACTGGGATACACACACCGTAATAATTCACCTCGTCCTCCTTCAATCTTGTTGTTATATATTTGCATCGCATAGCTCAACACGCAGTCCAGCGCATGTATAAATCTTTCCCCTTGTAAACTCGATGCAAGAAGTCTTCACTTGTTCACTTGCGCATTTTTCTCTTTTTCCGTCGACCACTGCTTCCACTGCTACGGCGGTGAATCGCGCCCCGCTCCCGTTGCTTGGTCGTTTCTCCAACCCAGCGCTTCCCACGTGTCAGTATCAGAAGATAGGCCGGTATTGATATCATGACGATTGCTCCAGGAATCAATGGCGTAGCAGCAGCAGCATTTTCAGCTACGCGTGATAGCGCAGCAGCCGCAAAGCCTTCCTTCGTGTCTGCATGCTCGGTTGCTTCGTCATCCCCAGCATACGGGTGCAGATCGCACATTTGACGCCACTCGCGCGACTTCTGGAATTCTTTGTACTTTGCCTCATTGTTGTCGTCTCCATCCGGTGGAAAAACAGCAACGGCATCGGTAAGACGTCCAACAAATGCCTGGGGCGTGAATTCTTCGATGGTCCCTTCGGATCGCGTCCACTGCTGCATCAAGAACTCGCGCCAGTTGCTGGACGACCCCGATCCGTTCGCATCCAGCGGGGAGTGACTAGCTGTGACCTTGTAGAGGAACAAGAACACCGAGTTGGTGCAGTCGAACACGGGACTGGCCTTGCCCTCCACGTACTGCTGAAACTGCGCGCGCTTGCCGTTGAGCGGGTCTAGGAACACGTCCAGCACCGGCAGCGCTGCGTCGTCCAGTTCCTGCACGTTGTCGAGCACGAAGAGGCTGCGCTCGGGGCAGGCGCGCAATGGCGTGGTCAGAGCAGAGCGCAGCGTCTGCTTGATATCGTAGTTGGAGGTGCGCGAGGGCTCGAGTAGCGCGCCGAAGTCGACGCTCTGCACGGTGTGCGGCGAGCGGGAGGTGCCGAAGAGCGAGGAGGCCACGGCGCCTGCCAGGGAGTGCAGCAACTCGCTCGAGTTGGAGAACAGCACAAGCGCTAGAGGCTGGCGGCGGTCGAAGTCATTGGAGACGAAGCGCTCGGTGAGGGTCGAGAGTAACGACGGAGACGCGCTTGGGCCGAGACACGCAGGCACGCGCGACTCGAGGCGGGAGAGCAGGTCGTCCTGAGAGAAGTACGTGCACTGCTGCGCCGAGGCGGGTGCCGCCAGCAGCAGCAGGAGCAGAGGGAGGAGCAGCATCACCGCTGACGAGCGAGATGTCGAGTGCGAGTGTTCGTTTCAAGGTCGCAGCTAACTGCCGGGACATAACGACTCGTACTTAGTGGAGTATACCATGCGCGGGCAACGACTCGACCCATGCCGACTCTGGATGCGCTGGTCGAAGCAGCGAGTCTATGGACACTTCATTTAGTAAATAACGTCTAGAAACATTTCTATGGCTGGGTGCCTCGTGGTCGATGCGGGGCTTAGTGAAGCACGACGCCCATGCGGCCTTGCGCCTGTGCCATCATTTGAGCGGCCTCGTGCGCGTAGTCGATCAGGTGCTGCTCGAGGTTGGCGAAGGGCAGGTCCTCGAACTTGGTCAGGTTGAAGTTGTCCACGACGTTGGCTTCCGCGCCGTAGCAGGACTCGAACTCCTTGAAGAGCACGCCGCTGGGCTGGATGCCGATCTGGTACTTTTGCTTGATGTCCTCGTAGCTCCTCAAGCGCTGCACAGCCGGTCGGTTCGCCGGGAACACGACGTCCTCACCGTCGCCCACCCCAACTTCCTGCTCCCACTTGAACACTTGCAGGTGCGTCCAGTACGTCGGATCAAGCTTATCTACCTTGCCGTCAAGCTTCTTGGCGTTGCGGTGGAGAAACAACACGTTGCCATCGATGTCGAACTGCACCATAGTCATGCCGCAGAACTGCTTTTTGTACGTTCCGCGCTCCGTGCCGGCAGCAGCAGGCGGGAACGGCATCATGTAGTACGGCGTCTTCGTCTTCATCCATGCAAGTCGGAAGAGATCCTTGTCGCCATGAGCCAGCACCAGTCGCTCAAAGTGGCTCGGGCGATGGTAGGCGAAGAACATGAGCACTTCGAGTGCCACAGCAGCTCGCTTCCGGTTGATGAGAATCTGTCCGCTCTCCTGCTCAAACATATCCACGAAAGGCAGGTCCACGAGCTCCCACAGCAGAGATTCACGCTGGATGTTGAAGATGGTCTTGTCGGGATGCCAAAAGTCAGGCCAGAAAATGGCGCCATGCTCGCGGAACTCCTGACTCTCGAAGAGGAACGTCGGGTCGCGAACGGGAACGTTGTCAGCATCGAGGAACAGCACATTTTCAAACTTGCTGTGCTGGACAGCGTGGATCTTCGTGGAGAAGCCAGCGACAGTCGGGTCAACGATGGTTTCCACGGTCACATTCGAGAACCGCTGCTGCAGCATGTTCAGAGTTGTTCTCATACTGGGCGTGCGCATGACTTCCGGCTGCGATATCCACAGTTCAATGGGCAAGGTGCAGTTGTACGAGCGCAGGACGCTGATAGACGCGAATGCACTCGTCAACAACTTCGGGTACACCACCATGACGATGCCGTTTCCCTTGCCAGTGTTGCCCAGCAGCTTCAACGGTTCTGCCGCGTTCTGCTCCTGTGCGCTTTCGTAGACATTTTGTGCTATGAGCCCGAAATTCGCGAAGTCAGCGGCCTCTGCGCATGAAAATACGACGTGGTCGCGCACACTTGAACAATTGAGCTGCATGACACGGAAGAGTTCGCCAGTGTCTTGATCCAGCACCTCGCAGTATCCAGAAACACCACCCTGGGCGATTTGGTTGCAGGCAAGGTCGGAGTTCGGTTCACGTTTGCCGTACGGGCTGCACTGCCCAGTCTGGCGCCAGCCCATGCACTTGAGATTGTTGCGGATCTTCCGCGGTTGGTGGAGGCGAAAGTCCAGTGTGCTGGCAGCGCGTTTTTCCTCGAGACGGTCCTTCTCCTCGACAATCAGCTTATCAGCAGCCGTGACGAGCAGTTTTAACCGCTCAGTTTCTTCGTTGGCCTCCCGCTTCAGCCCCTCGAGGTGATCCAACTCATGTTGATAATCTTCTACCGTCCACGAATCGCGGTCTGCTGCGTCGTTGCGTAGTCCATCCAATAGTGTCGCATCAGCACCAGGTGAGTTCTTGCTCACTGGGAAAACGTGAAAGTACGGGTTGGGAGGCTTCGTCTCAGGAATGTGCACTAGGTCCATCGCCTTTAGGAACTCCTGCGAACGACGCACAGGCGGCCGCGTCTCGACAAGCTCTGGTGTTGACAATGGCTGAGGAGTTTCTGTAGCCTCGTTCTCGACGGGATCCTTGACCTCCCATTTTTCTTGCGGGGCTTCCATCTCTGCCTCGGCTTCGTTGGGATCCTTTAGCGTGGCGGGGTCCTCTGTCATACCATCGGTCAGGACATTCGAATCAACGGGTTGGCCGGAAGCACCCTCCTCCTTGTTTTCCTGCTGTTGCTCTTCCGCATTCGCAGCTAGCAACACGACGTCGTTCTGGCGCGTCGGGATTTCAACATTTTTCCTCGGAGCGCTCGGTACTTCTGCGATGCTGGGACTTGTAGTCGCAGGTGCTGTCGTTGGAGTTTGCGTGGTCGGAGCAGTCTCGACGGTTGCCTTTTCTGTACTGTCCGGGGCAGCGACTTCGTCTGCGGCTGCCGCTGCGAGTTCATCTTCGGGTGAATCAACCGGTCCAGTGCCGCCCTGTTCCTGCCCCAGTCCTCGGAGCATATCTCCTTCCTCCTCTTCTTCGCCCTCCTCGGGGTCTTTCACAGGCCAGCCTTCTTCTGGCTCATTCGGGTCCTTCGCTGTGGTCTCCACTTTGATCGGAGCTGCCGCCACGACTTTCTGGTGCTGCTGCAGCACTTGCCGTCGCTCCTGCTCCACCTGCTGCTGGAGCTGGGCAGACGGTTTGGGTGCCCAGCCCACCACGAAGGAGCTGAGCACCGTCAGCGCGTAGAACCCCAACACCACGTAGAAGAGCAGCCACCAGCGCGAGCGCCCAGCGTGCGCACCGGCCACAGGGGCGGCGACCGTAGAGTCCGCGGCGGCGCGGTGACCTTCGGGCGCGTAGGACGGAAGGGCGGACGACGCGGGGCGGCGCATGGTTCGGCTGTGGCTTGGCGAAATGGCGCAGTGTCCGGCGTACGTGGAGGCCGGCCGCTCCACTGCAGTCACTCGGTGCCCGTGCGAGCCACATCACAGGGAGAGGCGTTAAACTTGGTGTTTGTATGGAGCCTGAACTTGCCTTTTTTCTGAGTCAACGGCTGGTGCTTGGGATCGGCTCAGCTGGGCGATGTCCAATTGTGCGTGTTCAAGTGGCTTCGTACGCTTCTTCTTCAGCTTTTGCGCCGCCGGCTCAGCACGCCGCCCGCAAATGCCTTGGATAGTCCGTCGAGCGCAGGCCCAGCGCTCTGCGATGCCGTCGACGCAGTCTAACACGAAGCCGTCGCCAAGGAATCGACAATCACGTTCGCACTCGGCGTGTGCGCCGTAACGAGGGCGTAATGGCATCTGTCAAGCGCGCACGCCGCGCACATCAAGACGATCGGGAAAGTATTTGCGCTCGCGACTCAAAATCAGCGTGGCCAGCACCACACTGCTTCATTAGCGTCTACATGCATCTAGTTAAATATCCGAAATGTGCTCTGTCACGCCTCTCTTCGCCTGCGCTGGCGTTCCGGCAGGCTGCCGCTCCAATTGCTGTCCATCAACTGCCTCGCTGGGCTTTTGACTCAGGCCCGCTGGACGCTTTGGGAGCTCGTGCTTGCTGTCCACATGGCTTCGAACGTGCTGCTGCTGAGCACGGGCAGGGCTCGCAGCGGGCACCGCGTTGGCGTCGTGGTCCTTCTCCGGATGCCGGATTGCAGCAGTTGGCTCTGGCAGAGACTTGGCAGCGTGTTTCCTCGGGGCTAACGCGACGTTCGACTGCGCTTGCTCTCGCTTTCGAGCGTCGATGCGGAGGTTGTTTGGCTCGGCAGGCTCTGAGGACTTGGCAGCGTCCAGTTTTTCATCAGGCTGGGCCTCTACTGGACTGGTACGCTTGACAGGGTCGGCTGGAACGTGTTCACTCTGGTCATCCGGGTGCACGGCGTCTCCTAGCCCGCCATCGTCCTTTGGATGCTCACCCTGGTGCATCGTCTTACCTTGGTCCTCGGTTACTGGCTGCTCGAGAGGCTTCGTCGCTTGTGCCGCCTCCATTTCTGCAGTCGCAGCTTCAGCTTCGGGCGATTGAGTTTCAACCTCTGGCACATTGGTCGGCGGGTCGTCCTGTTGCTGTGGTTGCTGCTCTGCCTCGCTAGGCACCGCTGTCGCCTCCGCTTTCTTCGCGTCGACAGCTCTGCCCACGCGCACATTCCCTCGGCCACGTGGCCTCAGCGAGTGCACGAAGAAGTTCTGACTGTTCTGCTCCGAGCCCACCACGCGCCCGAAGCTGGCGATATCGTCCGCGAAGTAGATGGCGGCGAAGTACAACAACACGCACAACAGGAAGCACGCGCGAAGCTGCAGCGAGCTGATCTTGCGCGACCGGTCTCCTGTTGTCGTGAAGCGTTTGGCGTAAACCCGCTGCGCGCGCGGGTGGGCCTCGTGCAGCGAGTAGCCTGCCGCCCGAACGCTCGGCGTCGGGATGCGCACGTACTGCGGAGCGGCGTCCGCAAACCCGCGCTGCTTGCGGTGGAGCGCCATGGGCGCAAAGAGGACTTGATGATGGGACGGAACTGGATTTCACTGAAACCGCTCAAGAGAATATCTCATCATATGGCATAGTGGTGTCCTCAGCAGATGGACTCTCCATGGTGTTGCCCACTCCAGCATTGTGGATCGGGGGGGGGGCAGTGTTGGCTGGTTGTTGGTTGTGGTTTTTGCTGGTTTTACAAAAACCATGGTTCCACCTGATGGAAAAGCCAGCACGACCAGAAGAACGTGGCTGGTTTTTCAGGAGACCAACATCAATGGCTACACTAGAAATGACAAAACGAGCACTCATTGTCTTGCTTTCCAACACAAAAGTTGCTTGTCAAGCGAGCACGAAATGCCTGCTGTAGTACAAGCTCATCCACGACGTGGACACAGAGTCTAGCGCCGCCCTCTCTCCGATTCTCGGTTGCCCATCTGCGCTGGTCTGGGTGCTATCCTCTTCATGCACTAGCGCCTCCTGGGCAAGTGAGAGAGTTTCCGATTAGCGTGCCATTCATAAGCGTTTTTGCTGCGTCAAAGAAGAAGTACAGCGCTAGCAGAGCACAACTAATGGGGCATCCTCCGAGCGACGAGCGCTTGGAGTTCACCAACCTGGAGATTGGTTGCGGGAATGGCAGATTCTGGCATATCTGCAACCACTGTGACCGCGCGAACAAGAATTCGGAGCAACTGGACGGGACGTACGCGGTGAGCGAGCCCAAGCAGATCAAAGGGCGCATCGAGACGTTCAAAAGCCACTTGAAGCGCTGCTCACACTTCAAAACGTACGTCAAAGCTTGCGCGGGCGCAAAAGCTCTACCGGGAGCTGCCACCGAAAACACCGCGTCGAGCAGTCCGTGTTTCCATGACGATGGAGTCTCCTCGCAACTGAACCCGAAACGCCAGAAGAGAATCGATGAATGCTTCGTGGGGATTTCGGAGGAGGAAGAGCGTAACCAACTGAACCGGTACCTTCTCGACTTTCAGGCGGACGGCAACCTTCCGGAAAGTTTTATTGCGTTAAATACGCTTGCTCGCCTGCTTGAGTTCGCCCAGAAGATGAAGGCTTCCGTCCTGCCGCTCCCGCCTCGCAAGACGTTTGGGGGGGCTATATTGGATGAGTATGCAGGAACGTGCGAGAATGACGACAGCTCAGCCCTGCGCGAGTGTCAAACAAAACCGCAAGGCCGCGCAAACTTTTTGTCGGACGTACGGCAGAACATTGCCCGCCAGCACTTGCTGGGTTGTCAATTGGCGCTTGTTGGTTTCATTCTGACTTATGGTCTTTTCGCCACGGGCTCACGACATGATGGTCTGGCTATCGCTGAACAAATGGAGAAGGTGATGATCAAGATGCAAGATGATGGCTGGGTAATTGGAGCTGTTGTCACGGACAATGCTGGCCAGTGTGGCCGTGCGAGACGGATTTTGAGTCTTCGATGGCCTTCAATCGCGTTTGTGATCTGTTTTGCTCATGACTTGAACAACTTGGTGAAAGCTGTTCTCAAGTCCGATTATGCAGCTGTCACAAAGCAAGCATCCGATGCAGTGAATGCATTGCATGGTTCTTCGTCGAAGTGGCTAGTTGAAGCCGAAAAGTGTATGACAAACACATACGGCTACAAACTCAATCTGAAGCAGCTGTGTGAAACGCGTTGGAACAGTATGCATGGGTGTTTTGCGTCTCTGCTACGCGTTCGAGGAGCACTTGAGCTTCTGGCTACTGATTTCCGTTCAAGCAAGGATTTCCCTGATGAGCTGCGTGTGTTTGCGAAGGAAACGTTTTGGGACTCGCTAATCGATGCTGAAGAGGTTGTGAGGCCTTTGGTATATGCGTCATTAAAACTTCAGCGTGACGAGAACACCATGGCCGATGTTGTTGTGTGCTACCTGGACATTTTCGCGGGGTTTTCGAAGCGACTTCACGGTTCCGAGAGTCTAATCCGTGAAGTGGAGAAGAGATGGCGTCAATGCGAGCAACCGCTTATGCTCTTGGCGCTCTTCTTACATCCTGGTCATCGCGAAGCCGCAAAAAAACTCTTGAACCAGTCTCCCCTGACAACCACCGGTTCACTTTGCCGTGTTGGGCTTTATTACTTTCGTCGCTTCGTTGGCGAGAACGACGATCGATTGTACGAAGATCTGCACAACTGGATCAGAGGAGACGACAGCACCAGACTCCCATTCGCAGGTTTCAGGTCGCTGCACAACTACTGGGACTGCATGCAGTCTGACATGCCGGATAGCAAGCTGCCGGTGCTTGCTATCACAATTCTTTCGATAGCTGTGAACACAGCAACCTGCGAGCGATACTTCAGTGAGTTGGCGCTGATTCACACGGCGAAACGAAACCGAATGTCACCCGAGAAAGCTCGGAAGCTAGCACTGGTGCGCAAACGAGTGCGTGAGAGCGACGACAGCGGGGTAAAATCAAAGTCTGCTCAACTGCGAAGATTGACCGATCCAAAGGAACGCACCCGGCTACGAGATCGTGATGACCGCTTTGAGTGCAACCAGAACGAGGAAGAAGAGGAAGAAACTTTTGTTGGGTCTGATGGTGCTTTCGAATACTGGAGAATGGTTCTTTGCGAACTGGAAGGAGACGACGATCCTCCTGTGGCACTGAACAGCAATGATCCCAGCGATCCCAGCACCAGCCAAGTCACCGCGGTTGCCGCTGCTGCAGCTCCTGAAAGCGAACGAGTTCGCTTTGCTGGAAAAGTTGAGCAGATCAAAAAGCAGTCTTTAGAGCCCATTCCCGGAGCAGACTCCCATGAGTTTCCAGTGGATAATGATCGGCTGTTCCCGCAAGAAAAGGTGTTTCCAGGACTTCGGGGCCAGAAGGTGTCTTTACGGGAGCTGTCGAAGGCAAAGGGGTTGCCACTGGCACCAACAGGTAATTTTTTTGTCACTTCTGAATGCGAGAACGAAGGCTCTCAATTCACGTTCTATCTTTTATCGCTATGCGCTTCTAGGTTGGCACTTGTCAAGTCCTCAGCCTGTTCGACGTCACAGTTAAGGGCATCACTCACTCGGTATTGCTGGATCAAGCAGACCACGTGATGCAACTTGTATGTACATAGTTCATGGGCAATGCATTCCTTTTAATTCTTCCAGATCACTCGAACTCAATCTCTCTTCCTTCTGCGGGCTCCTTTGCTGTCGCTCCGCACTAGCTCCATGCATGACGACGTGGTCTCGATCCTTTATAGCGTTGAAGTAGCGTATCAAGTCGCTCG
>JAABLL010000301.1:0-17313 GCA_012295475.1 Phytophthora gonapodyides | reverse complement strand
AACAAATACGTTTAAGGAGCATATCCGCGACAAGGAGATAACACGTAGTGACGTACCTGAAGTGACCCCCCACGTCCGAACAACACCATCGGCGCCAGCTGAAAACAGTGCGTTCGATAGCGGGTGCGCATGCAGATCCCAAATTGCGTCGTCATGGGCATCCTTCACCGAGTGCAACTTCATGCCTTCATACTCCTCGTACGTGTACGGTTCGGGCTTGTCACTCTCTATGCTTGGTAACTGGAACAGGTTCAGAGCTCCGTCACGACCCGCAGAAGCGAATGCGCCAGCTCGCCCAGGTTGGCAATCAGGGTAATTCTCGGCGCTAAACACGGCTAGTGCCAGTACGCTCTGCGTGTGCGTCCGCATCGTCACGAGCGAGTCCACTTCAGTCGCCCGCTGCGACGGCGGACCATTAGCCACACTCGACAGGCTCCACACCTTCACCGTGCAATCTTCACTACCCGATACCAGCAACGGCTCCGTCGGGTGGAACGCAAGCGCTCGCACTCCATCCTGACAAATAAATGCAACAGCACCAACGTTAAGCTCATCATAACTGGATAGCACGCATATATCCACACAGAATGACCGTCGTACCATGTGCCCCGACAACTTCAGCTTCAACTTGTGCGGTCGGTAAGATCCCTTCGGTGCGAGCGTGATCACTGCAGGCTTCGTCGAGGTTTCAGTCTCAATAGTGCCTTCAGCAAGATCAATACACCACCACAACAAACGTCAGATGTCAGTCATCTTGCTTCTTGCTTCCAGTTCATCCTCGCCGTCCACGTACGTTCGACTCGCTCGACTTCTCGGCCAGATCCGGACGCGGATCTGTTCATCTCGCGCTCCACCTCACGTCCTGAGCCCGAGGGCGTCCTGCTGAGCTCCCTCTCGACCTCTCGACCGGAGGCCGTTCTGCTCATCTCGCGCTCCACCTCGCGGCCCGACGCCGTCCTGGACATCATGCGTGGCCGCGAGATCTCCGTCCCTTTTCCCTGCGAGTTCTTGGGCGTGCTAGACGCGCTCTTGTTCCTGCTATCTGTTCTATAAATGCTGTAGGCCTTGGGGCTGCCGGCGGGCGACGGCAACGGCGACGGCTCGACGGTGCGGGCCGACTTGGATCGCTCCATGGAGCGCGAGACCGTCACGCCGCGCGAGACCTCGGCGCTCTCGGAGCGCGGCTTTGTGGCGACACCCCCCGTGCTGGACACGGCCGCGGGCGACGCCAAATAGCGTCCGCGCTCCTGTCGCAGCGCGAACTCGAGCATCTTGACGCGCAGCATGGCGTCCTTGTAGGCCTGCTCCTGCTCGCTGCGCTGCTCCTCGAGCTCGCGCACCTGCGCCTGCAGCTTCTGGCGCTCCTGGTTCCATAGCGCTTCGTCGCTGGCCACGCTCGCGAACTGCCGCTGCAGGTAGCGCAGCGCCGCGTCCACGCTCTCCATGCTCGGGCGTCCGTCTACCGGTACTGACTGTAGTGGCGTTTCCCCCCCTCTCCTCTTCGCGTCGTCGCTTTGACTACGGCCACACAACGCGATCTCCTTTAAACCCCATAACCTCGCGCCATGCTTGAAGTGCACCCTTCTGTAGTGACGACACACTCCTGCCACCGAACGTGGGAATATAGTGTGCGCCACACTAGTGCGCCAGCCACAAACACTCTTGACGACACCCGCACCCGCACGTCGCCCCGCCATGTTCGAGACGCTGGTGACGGGGCTGCTGACCAGCGCGCTGGGCAGCTACATCGAGCCGCGGTGCTTCAGCAGCGACAAGATCAACGTGGCGGTCTGGTCGGGCTATGTGGTGCTCACGGAGCTGGAGGTCAAGCCCGAGGTGGTGGCGGAGCTGCCGGCCGTGCGGCTTGTGCGAGGCCTCGTGGGCTCCATCGAGCTTAAGATCCCGTGGAACCGGCTGCAGTCCGACTCGGTGGTGGCCACGGTGGACGACGTGTACCTGCTGCTGCGCACGGAGGACGACATCGACGCCGTCATGCGCCAGATGGACGAGTTCACGCTCAAGAAGAAGCTGCTGGAGGAGCTCTACGCTCAGGCCAAGAACCAGGAGCAGACAGCCGACGGGAACGAACCGGCCAGCGGAGAGGACGGCTTCGCGGCCAGACTCGTCAACAAGATCATCGACAACTTGGAGGTGAGGGCGACCTTGGACCGGCCAATATTGTGATAGTTAAAGCTGACTTGCTGCTTCTTTTTGCTGTTAATGTTGCTGTAGCTGCACATCAGGCGGATCCACGTTCGGATTGAGGACCATAGCAACGGGGATCACCCGTTCGCGATGGGACTGACCATTGAGTCTGTGCACGTACAGTCGACTAACTCGAACTGGCAGCCGTCATACGTGGACACGTCCAAGAGCAACGAGCCACGGATTTTCAAGATCGTGGAGCTCAACCACTTGAGCGTGTACTGCAACCCGGACTGCGAGCTGCAGCGCGACCGCCAGACCGACTTTGAGACGTGCTCGGCGGAGGAGTTCTCGAGTGCGTTCAGCCGGGCAATCCCGAAACGGTTTGATGATCGGCATTTCCATCACATGCAGCTCTACCCGTCTCAGCAACAGCACCATTTCCTGCTCAAACCGATTGATGCCAGCGCCAGGCTGATTGTGAACCGCGACGTTTTCGATGCGAATTTGCCCAAGTTTGAGATTGATGTTAACGTGTCGGACGTGGCCTTCCGGTTAGAGGAGTCTCAGTATTGCGATATGCTGTATCTTGCATCGGCAGTGCAGATCCCGGATCATTACGCGAAGTATCAGCGGTATCGTAAGGTCAGACCGCAGGTAGCGGTGTTCGATGATCCGGCGGAATGGTGGAAATACGCGATTTCTTCTGTGATGGAGGATCTGAGAGTAAAGAAACAGCAGTGGACGTGGGGATTTATGAAGGATCGTCGGGAGGATCGCAAGCGCTATGTGAACTTGTGGCAGCAGAAGTCTCGACAGCTCCTGGAGCTTACAGATGTTGACTATGTTATCTCTGACAGTGAAGACAATGATGAAGCTGAAGATAGTGGAGATACAATTGAGGAGGATGACCAGGGACAAATTGGTCCGTCGCCATTAGGCTACGCAAGTATGCCAAGGCTCTCATCTCTTGAGATTGATTTCGGGCTAGAAGAGATCGAGCGGCGCCGAAGTGTCGAGGACGTCCTGTTTTTCCGCTACTTAGGCGATCTCGATGTTCGCAAGTTTCAAGCTTCCCGAGCACCTCGCGTGCGGCGTCGGCTACCAACGCCTCCAACACACAAATCGACTGCCTTTTCAGACAGTGAATCGGTGGACACAGAAGTCACCGAGTCCAGTGTGCCAGCTGAGGTGCGGTATCGGTCATGGGGTGCGTGGATGTTTGGCTGGACGTCAAAGCTGGCAGCGCCAACTTCGGATGGGGAACCGGGACAGACACCACATCGGATTATTCCAGAAGTGGAGCTTCGCGAGCTATTCAAGATCTTAGAAGAACCGTCACGACGGTCGAAAAAGCGGACGCATAAGCAACGGGACGTCGGTGGACAAGATGATGTGTCTGACTCGGAGTCCCAAATGGAGCTCAGCGAACTTTATCGTGTTACGGTGACACTTCAACGGGGCTCGTTAACTCTGTCGAGTGACCCCGAAACTAACAAGACTCTGCTCCGAGATGACCCGAGTTACGGGCGTAAATACGCTCCAACCGAATTCCTTCTTGGCACCTTTTCTCAGCTCCAAGTGGCTGCAGTGGCGAGGGATGAGACAGTAGTCGTGGATGTATCGCTACAGTCAATTGAGGCGTTTGATGAAAGCGCTGAAAGCTCGGCATTTTCGCGACTTTTGAGTCGAAAGCAGACCATTCGGCCTGCTGGCCCCGATTCGGACGACGTCAATGTGAGCAAGCTCTCCGGCGTCGTGTTCCTGATGAGCTACGAGATTAATCCCGCGAATTCTAGCGCGGATGCCTCGCTGTTTGTTCACATGGAGCCACTAGAAATCGTGCTGTCCCCAACAGCGCGATGCTGGGGTCGTTTGGCGCAGTTTATGGATACTCCTGCGAGCTTGGGACTGTGGGAGGAGCTTGAAGTCGCATCGTTTAATGATATTGTCAATTTGAAGGCAAGAACGGAAGCCAAGTTGGATTACGTGATGGAGAACCGAATTGCCTTGGCTGTGGACCTACGCATCCAAGCGCCAGTTATCATTATCCCTGAGAGTGACACAGATTACAATTGCGCTCGTCTCGTAATTGATCTTGGACGGATCAACTTCCGAACAGACCGTCTGAGCCAAATGGATAGTGAACGGATGAGTTTGAGCTCGATGGGTGGCCCATCTTCTAGCAGATCAGCATCGGGGTCGCTTGCGATGCTCAGCCCGACTCATTTTCGGGGGAATGTGAATCCAAATACTTCCTTCGTTCAGCAGCTTTATGATGAAGCGGAAAGAGGAGAGGGTGCAATTCGCTGGAAAGAAGAATTCTACGACAAGTTTAGTCTCTCCATCGCGAACATTCATGTTTTGCTGATTCCTTACGGGAAGACGAGTCGAGTTCAGGACGATGGCACTGGGAACAACGGCATGAACTACCCGTCTGTTTCCCTCCCGCCATACCTCACAGACATCTACGATGAGGAGCAAGAGTACGAGCTTATCGAGCGCTTCAACATTAACGTCACCGTGCGTATGTCTATTTTACCGCTCGACGCCACGTTGACACGATTCTACGTTCACGCCGACCTTCCAGCATTGACGTTTAACCTGTCGCTTGAGAAGTATTTCCAGCTGATGGCATTGGCTGATCGCTTCAGTGTGGCAAATGCCGAGGCACCGAAAAAGGCACGCAAATATTCTGATGGCGGAATTTATTCTCCAGAAGCTGCGTATGGAAATGCTGATATGGGCATGCCGAATCCGGACGATCGATACGAGGCCATGAGAAGAGGGAGCTTTCTTAGCACCTCGGCCCTAAAGAAGTTCATGCTAAACGATAGCGGTAGCGCTCCGTCGTCGACGACAGGTGCGCAACCACTGGATGATGGAGGAAACTCAGATGAAAACTCAAGTGTTGATAGTGACGATACCTGGTTTAGTATCACCAGTGGAAACCTGGATATGAGCGCTTCGGCACTGAGTGGAGACGTAGCTGGCGAGTTGGAGCGCAGCTTGTCCATATCTGACCTGGTTGATGCTGATGCTGCACCGGTGGAAGACAATATCAGTGTCAGCATTCCACCACGATCAGAGAGGAGGGCTCGAAGGAGGCCCCGACCGTTTACCCCTGGCGGAACTTCAAAGCTTCTGGATCGGAGATTACTTGTTTGCTCCTTTACTGTCCCTTTGATATCGGTGCAGCTGAAGAAGCCTCGGTCGTCCGCGGTATCTTCATACGCTTCATACCGCTACGATACAAGTGATTTTGATGAGGACCCTGCAGACAATGGAACGATTTTGGTGAAGTTTCAAGGTTTTCGCGTTCGAGTAGGACAAAAAACTCTGTCAACTCAAGTGAACGTGAGTCTGATGTCGCTGGAAGTTGAAGATTTTCTTGATGCCAGTGGACGGTCGACGCAGTACTTGCTGTTTTCGTGTCCGACCATCGCTGCCCCCTTTTCGATTAAGGCTCCGGTGCGTCGTGGAGGAAAATTCCCTGGTTATTCTGCCCAACGAAGACGACCAACCAGGCAACGAGAACGAGTCATCTCGTTTCAAGTTGGCGGCGCGAAAAACAGTGATGGCTCGCGCTCAATAGCCCCAGAATCATTATTGGAGTTGGGATTTAGCTCTTTGAAGGATCAGAAAAGTGGCAACGAGATGTTACGGGACGTGGATCTGCAGCTCGGGTCCGTACAATTCAACTTTGACCAGTCCTACGTCTGCTCGTTGCTGGAGTTGTTCGAAGATTCTTCGTCACAGCTTGCGCTGGTTCCTGTTTCATCACGCGGCGGTATGAGAGGCGGCGACATCGTGATACCCGACACGGATGACGGTCTACCTCCTCCATTTGAGCTCACGCCCAGTATTAAGCAAGAGTATTCAATGCCCGTAAACCTGACGGATTCTGTTCGCGCGGATCTGGAGCGAGCGAGGAATACGTTGTTCGAGCAGACTCCAGATACGAACCAAGTGATGGAGGGCGGGAACGAAGCCCCTTCGGTTGCGCTGAAGCTTGGCGTCCGACTGCACTCTGTCTCCATCTGCTTCTCAGATCGTGGTGAATCAGTAGCGTCCGTTGCCGTTTTGGATTCCCTAGTGCGGGTTGGCACGGGGAAAGCAGGTCAGATTAACGTATCTGGTATGGTAGGCGATGTGAAGGTGTTTGACCTTACGTCAAGGAAGCGCCAAGAAGATGGACTGGGCATTAGTGGTGCACCGATGCGTGGTCTTGCAGCTTCTTCGGACTTCATCGAGATTTTTGGGCTGGACAATTCTGCTGCTTTCGCGCCTGAAGATGCGCAACAGGTTTTCAGCGTCGAATGTGTAATCTCAACTGGCTTGTGGTCAAAACCACGTGCTGCTGCTGAAGATGGAGAGGACGCACAAGTACAAGACAAGAAGTCGAGGCTTAGCTTATCTGTGCAGCCAGTGCGACTACTTGCACAACCTGAGTTTGTGGAAAGCGTCGCGAACTACGTTGTGGATGGGCCGCTGAGAGCTCACTTCTCAGCCAAGCGACCTGCTTTGAGTGAACTTGACATGGACGTGGAGCACAAACGTGTGGGCTCTTTTGGAGCAGAATTCCAGTTAGCCTCGAGATTTTCTCCGAGTCTACGTATAGACCAACCGCCAGAAAGTTTGACGCCTTTTTTCGATGCTGTTGATACATCGAATAGGGAAGCGAGGCAATTCAATCTCGATGAGTCGAGCCCTCCTTCGCCCCCGAGTTGGCACGCTGAAGAGGGTGATTCGCGTGGAAAAGCGGCAAGCAACGCAAATGGCTCCGAAAAGGGAGAAGACCCGACATTGATCCTCGCTCACATTTTCAACAACTTCGATTTCGATATCAAGTTCTCTCACCCCTGCGTGGTTCTACCCTCCACACCACTGAAAGACATACGTGTGTCGCTCCAGTCTCAGCCCTACAGAGGCATCGTGCTCGACTTTGGAACGATAGCAGCTTCAGTGCGCCGAGAGGCACACGCGGAGTTGCTTGAAGTACCAGACTGCGCGCCATATCAACTCACTGTAGCTGTTGAAGACTTGCAGATTACATCTCTGGCGGACCAAACAGCCATTCTTGATCGATCCGGCTTTCAAGTGCGATGCAGTGTTCCAATGCCGGCAATGCCCAAGGAGCACAGCGAAGAAGGCCGGAAAATTGATGAACGTGAAATTGTTGTGGACGTCGACATTTATCCCGTTTGCGTCAATATCAGCGAAACAAACGTGTGTCTCGCACTGGAAGTTTTGTACGAGGCGATCATCCCGATCTTTGATACAGTGCAGGGCGTGATTCACCAAATTGATAGCTACGAGGGGGCGTCCGTGGTGGACTCTGCCAGTGTCCCTGGTGGCCTCAAAGGAGAAGATGGATTTGCAGTGTCTGATTCAGACAAGGAGACGACCAAGTGGGGCCAGCTAACGCTTCATTTCATGCTCGAGGAGTTCAAGATAGCTCTAATCTCGTACTCAGAGGCCCCTCATCAGTTTGAGACATGGATGAGAAGCGTCATTGACATCCCTGATGAGATTTCGTCACGCGAAAGCAGCGGTGGTGCTTCATCAGCAGCTCAGGGTCGTTCGTATCCTCAGCATTTCATGGGGCGACGAGGGAGTTTCCCGAATGAGATTCCTTGCTGTGTCATTGGCGAAGTTGCCTTGGTTGCGTTGGAAGCGAATGTTGCTCTGAGCCTAAGCGAAGCTCCACTCGCAGACAGTGGAGCTCATCTTCAATGCGAGTTCTCCTTGCAAGAAGCTGTCATTCGTGATAAAATTGCAGATTCCACGGTACGTGTTCTTGCATGCGGTGGCATCATTCTCTCTCTAATGCTAACCGTGTCCTCTTTGTAGGAGTTCCTGACTCACCTTTTTGGTCCGGTTCCTGGGGCCCTCTTGGAGCGTATGGAGTCTCGAACATCCATTTCGTCCGACAGATCTTCTTTTTCTTTTCTATCTCGGGACGAGACGGTTCCTCCATTGCTTCAGCCTTCCGTTTCTCAGTCGTCAAGATTGGATGCATCATCGTCACAGCTTAGCGGTCTCTTGACAAGCAGACAGGGTGACGCTGCTGTGACGATAAATTCGCTCGAGTTGTCGGTATCTTCTGCTCGATTTATTCTGTTGCCGAGGACCCTGCTTCGATTGGAGCATTTCGTGCTTGATGTGTTCTTAGCAGCTAGCAAGAAGAGAAGTGAATTGGAGATTCAGCGGGACGAAGCGATGGCTAATAATCCTCCTGGAGTCCAGAGCTCGGCGTATGTTGACGCGGGCATCGCTCCCGACGATAACCGAGGAGAGCGACAGGAAACGCGTTTTACTGTTCCACCTCTTCGCCCACGAGCTGATAGCATATCTGAGTCGTTGAAAGACGACCTCAATGCTGTTCGATCGGCATTTATGTCTCCGCTGCAGCGTATGCTGAGCTCGGCTAGTGCGAAAGAGGGACGCGCTCCTGGGAGCTTCACATCTCGCGCGATTGCAGAAGAAACTGGGAGCGGAACGTCAGTGGCGTCTAAGACCAAAGCTCCTCTGTCAGCGAACAAATCCGATGCCAACAGGAAGAGACTTACGATTCCACAGTGGAAAGTTGACGCGCACTTTTCGAACTTGCAGATGTGGGTGGTTTCCACCGACCGCAAGGCCGATGCGGCTGGATGCGTGCTGTCCAGTCAATTAGTCGCAAAATTTGACAGTGTGCTTGACGGTACAGCAACGTCTGCTCCCCCCGACTCCAGCGAACTTGTGGCAGCATCGGTTAGGTTGAGCAAAGTGGAGGTACTTGTGGGCTCACCGAAGAGCAACAGTGTCACGCCTGAACCGCAAACAAAGCCTACGCATCACATGGGGTCACTTGTCGAGAATTTTGAGGTGGACGTGCAATTCGCGCTTCGCCAGTGTTTCCGACCTGCATTCGGGGAAGCCATCGATCCGGAAAGCAGTGATGATACAAGTGACAAGAACAGTGATTCGAGTAGCGGGGATACAGGCAGTGGGGATAACACAATTGAGAATAGCGACGAGGATGCGAAAGCACGGCCGTGGATTAACACTTCTCCAACGGATAAGAATGACGCAGCGTCGGCGGGGCTACCTGACCTGTTCCTACGTGACGTCCCATTGGAGTGGCAAGAATGGATTCTCAGTGAACCGACTGTGCGTATTAACCAGGTTATCTCCCACATAGCCTACCGAGATTTGCCGTTGCTACTGAAGATCTCAGCGAGCTTGACTAGCATGCTTGGGGCCGAGAAAAAGGTTCGAAACACTTTTATCGCTCGGTTAAAAGCGGCAGCTGATGATCTCGATTGGTCGGAATTGCCGGACGCGACGGGAGATTATTCTGAGTACGCTCATTATTTCGGTGCAGATGACTCTGGAGAAAACGAGCCATCAAGAGAGGATATGCCATCCGCTCCTCATCATGATGTTCTTACTCGCGCGTCTCTGATAGCGAGTGGCGTTCAATTCCGAGTGATCAACAATATCGTGGATCAGGCTTCGCCAGTTGTGGAGATTGATTCAAAATCAATTGAAGTTCTTCTGCGTTCCGAGTCAAACTCGATGATCGAAATTTCCGCAAGCTGCAGCGTCGAAGCGATGTATCAGAATCTGCGTCTCGTGATGATGGAGCCTCTCATTGAACCGTGGAGTGTCAGGGTGAATCTTTCTCAGCATCATTCGCACCAGCATGATTTTGCCGAAAGGGGGCAACAAGCGCTCTCTCCTTGGAAACTAGACATCACATCAGACGTCTTCCTCCAGCTGAATTTAACAGATGCACTGATTGCAAACTTGGTGGCCGCCAACAGAGCCTGGCGGTGGGTAGTTAATGCTGGAGGTGATTCACGTGAGATGACGGAGTATTCAACGTATTGGATCCGGAACAACACAGGAATGCCTCTACGATACTGGGGGTCTTCGTATAATGAACACTCTCTCGCGCCTGGACAAGAAGAACCTCTTCGGTTCAACAAAGAGCAACCAAGAAATGATAAGAGAGGCGGGAGCGAGACGCGTCAAAAAGGAGGGCGCCGTAACGCCTACGTCCATGGTCGCCAGCTCTTTATTGCCGTCGAAGAAGAATATCCGAGCGACAATCTCTCTAACGTTCCGAGAAAATGGCAAAGCGAAGCCCCCATTCCAGTTGACCAAGTCGATTCTCGCATGTATGCTCTGGTGGACTTTGAGGCGGATATTACGGCCACTCGAATGAGGAAATGTGAGTGCGTAATTGACGTACTGGTGGAGCGTGGATGCAAGTACTTTGTGGTGCGTTCTACACTGCTTCTTGAGAATCAGACAGCGTCTGACCTGGAAGTCGAATTTGTACCTCCGCAACGGCGTTCGGTGTCACGATCGTGGAGAGCAGGGAATGCTCCGCCTGGTCACATTATTCCGATCTGGAAGAAGATTGTCAAGGCTTCCTCTGTTGTCCCGGTGCCGGTGCATATTGTATCCTCCGGTGAAGGCTACGTGATGGTGCGCCCGCCCGAGATTAATGGTTCCGACAGTACAGATAGCAGCAACGGCGTGCTCCCGAAGGCTTACGCCAAAGAACGGGTGCATCTTCCGCTCTTTGACCGTGGAAGTTCTTCTGCCAACGAGAATATGACACATTTGGAGACGGACGAGTCAGGTCAAGCCCAGTGCACTATCAAATTCCGACGATTGTACAGCGACCGNTAGTGCATTGTATCACCGCACACTGTCATTCCACCCGCCGCTGATTGTGCACAACTTGACCGCAGGGCCCCTTGATTTCTGCTTGGCTACTCCAAGTGACTGGTCGCCTACGGTGGAAGCTATCACGCTAACGAATACAGGCATGAATGCTGCATCTGGATGGGAAACGCGAGAACAGCGTTTGCGTGAGCGGGGGGCCATCAACGTTGCCGACTCGCTCATTTGGCATTTATCGAGCGAGGAGACACCCCTCGAATTGAGTGTTCGAATGAAGGGTTTTGATTGGAGCGAGCCGCTTGAACTCGAGGAAGACTTGGGGGACCTTGTACGGATCAAGATGAAAGACCTGGTGAGCGACGCGCATCTCTATATTACTGCAGAGATTCGGATGAGCAAGGGCCATTGCCGCGAACTCTTCCTTTACGTGCCTTACTGGATCGTTAACTTGACGGGCCTCAAGCTTGAGTACGAATACGAGGAGGAGCGAATGGGGCGCGAGCATACGACCACGTACGTTTTCATGCGCTTTTCAGAGTTGCCTTCGGTACTGGATCACTAACGCCCGTGCATTTACTTGCAAACTTTTGTGTCATTAGGTTGCTGGCTGGACAAAAACGCCTGGATCGTGATGAGCTGTTACTAAAAGAAAGCCAGAGAGCCAAGGCGGCTCGACGAGATCGCAATCCTCATTTGCTTCACCCTGTTCCAGTTGAAGACCAAGAATTCACGGATGAGATGGGAGACTTGATTGAACGGAGCACTGCATCCACGCGGAGCGCTTCACCTGATCGACGTGAAAGTGAGCGCAAGCGACGTCATCCGAGGCTTCTGCCGAGTGTACCTCCGGTGAAAGGTCTATTGGATCTGCTTCCAAAGACTATCGAGTATGACCCTCGTAACATGGGGCAATTGGAAGTCCTGCAGGCTTGCCATTCCGATTATCGAATGGACCGTGGTTGTGTTCGCCTGCGAGTTAGCAACGAAAGGGAGATGGCCGCACTGGACGCGAGAAAGGAGAGTGGGCAGCGGAAGTGGTCCGACCCGTTCGTGTTGGACCAAGCCGGCACAATTGGCGAAATTGAGGCCGACGACTACGCAGCGAATCGAAAGTTCAGTATTGGGTACTCGATCATTCCTGCAAAGGGCCAATACTCACGGACGAAGGTAATCATGCTCACGCCGCGGTTCATGCTTATCAACACGATGGACAGTGCCATTGAGGTGTGCCATTCAACGTCGAAGATGATGACTCCATCTGTGATTGACATAGCGAATTCAAGTGGATCGATGCCGAATTCCCGAGTGATGTCACCGGTCAACCCTGTCGTCCAGTTGGACGCCGGAGCGTTTGCTGATTTCCATTGGACACTTCGATTCGCCAAGACACGCACGATTCGGTGCCGTTTTGTAGAATATGGTTGGTCATGGAGTGGGGCTGTGCCGCTGGTTGAATCCGGAGAGTTCGCCGTTCGAATGCGCCATGAATCTACGCGCGAAAGCAAACTCGTGCGAGTGACACTGAAGCTGGACTCGTCTTGCGTATGTGTGTATTTCCGGGAAGAACGCACAACGGCACCCCCGTATCGGGTGGAGAACTACTCGTTGGAAACGCTGCGTACGCACCAACACCGCGTGCGCCGTAGCGAGATCTTGCTGCCCCATCATAGTCTGGACTACGCTTGGGATGAACCGACTGAAGAGCGCTTGCTTGTGGTGGACATGCTACCTTCGGCTGCTGGAGACAACAGTCGACCTCTGCGGATCGGCAGCTTTGATTTGGATAAAATTCAACGTTACCCCGATGCACTGGGAGGCACGTTAGGCATCGAGATCTCGACCGATGGACCGACACGAGTGCTGCGATTTACTGATACAAGATTGCGTGGGGAGAAGACCGCTCCAGCCAACACTCATGCCCCCAATGACCAAACAGTGAAGGCGGAAGTGAGTGAGGGCAGTGCTTTGCAGCTTCTTCAACGCTTTGTTACTGTGCCTACAGTGCATGCGGTACTGCGTCTTCAGGGTGTTGGCATTTCAATTGTTGACAGTGCGCCCAAGGAGCTGGTGTATATGTCCGTCTCTGGAATCGCTTTGGAGATCCTTGCTAGCGAGGATGACCGAAACAACAGCAGTGCGACAATTGCTGGAAGCGCCGCATCACTGTCACGGCTTGAGCGTGAGACGCGTCCGCGGATTATTGCTTGCTGCCTTGAGGTGAATGATGTTCAAGTTGATAACCAATTGCAGGTGACGCCATACCCTGTGCTGCTGCGCTTCTCAAATCCAAACGGCAGATCCCGGATAGTGAACGGTCAAACTGTGAGCATTCCGGTGTTGCAGCTGGGCCTCGTAAAGCACGACGAGTACGCCGGTATCGAGTTCATAAGGCACTTCAGTGCCAGCGTTCTACCGGTGCACATTCGAGTGGATGGTGCACTGCTGTATCAGCTACTTCCACTTTTGGTGCACGCCAAAATCTATGGCAGCAGTGGAAATGCCAGTACGACGATCAAGAAACGAGCAGTTGTGTTGGTGAACGGCGACAGTAACAGCGATGAAGCCTCTCGAGCTGCCCACAGCCATTTGCTGCTCAAGGACTTCAACGCCAGCCTGGAAGTTCCGGTGAAGGTGCTTGAAGCAGCCCAAAAAGACGGCACGACGTCGGCGGGGCCAACTACGTCTGGCCCCACAACACCTACGACAAAACTCGTTACGCGAAGAAGCAGCAGCCAGCAGCAACTCGTAAGCCCACGACGTAATCAGCATACTGCTCTGGCAGCGGAGATCCAGCGCTACACAGCAGCCACGTATGGGAGTCTCAGTGCTATTGCTGCGAAGGACGAGCAGAAGAAACTCTACTTCGAAGAGTTCCATATCGACCCCATTCGCGCGACGGTCAGCTTCTCGTTCGGTGACAGTGCGGGTGCTATTGTGGATGGTCACTTGTCTTCTCTGTCCCACGCGGCGGCGTTGGGTGATTCGTCATCGCGGGAGTCATCTGTCATCACGGTTGGCCCGCTACGACTGATATTGAACGCCATCGGTACCAGTCTGACCAAGATTGCCAATGCTCCGTTCCAGCTAAAGGCGTTGCACATCCACAACTCGTTCGTGCAGCCCGATGCTTTGGCTACAAGGCTGGCATCTCATTACCAGAGTGAGGCACTTCGTCAAGCCTACGTCATCTTAGGAAGTGTTGACGTGCTGGGCAACCCCATGATCGCGTGGAAGAACCTTCGTAGTGGTTTCCAAGACTTTATTTCCGAGCCGGCCCACGGGCTTTCGCAGCGAAGTCCACAGGCGTTTGCTTTCGGTGTGGGCCGTGGTTCGCTGTCGCTCGTGCGGGCTTCAGTCTATACCTTCTTGGACTTCAATACGCGCATCCTGACGGCCTTTTCGCTTGGACTGTCGGAGGCGTGTCTTAAGCTGGACGACTACACAGGCTATCCGGCAACACGGCACATCTTCCAAGGTCTCGTGCAGGGTGTCTCGGGTGTCGTGGTGGCGCCGATTCACTCATTCGAAGTCAATGGCGCGCGTGGCGTTCTGCCTGGGTTGGTGGCTGGCGCCTTTGGCGTCGTGCTTAAGCCGTTGTTGGGCTTCTCTTTGGCCACCGCAACCACTGCCGCAACGCTCCGAGATGCTGTTGACCCTAACACGAAGGCTTTGTTGGTACGAGTGCGACCGCCGCGTCACATTGACCTGCGGACGAAGAGACTGAAGGTCTATTCGTACGTGGAGTCTTTGGGCGAGGAGATTGTGAGTAAAATTCGCGGTGGTCGCTATCGCGCTGATGGATATCTGGGCCATGTGGATCTGAAGGGAACTCACCAATGCTTTCTGGTCACACGCAAGCGCATTCTGTTCTTGAACGTGAAGGGTTTGGCATCGGCACAAACGACCAAGTACGAAGTGCAGTGGGAACTGTTGGCCGAAGAAGTTGTGATGGTGGATTGCTCAAGGACGCCTCACGAACAGATCGTCACGATCTACTACATGGAGGACGAATTCCGTGCAGCAAGTGGAGCTGGCCACAGCACAAGCGCTGCAAACGGATCGAATGCCGTAACCGCAAGCCGCCGCCGAACTCCAGGTGTCCCTCGAGGCATGTTCTTGCAGAAGCACGAGGTGGCATTGCCAGATTCCAAGGTGCTGTTCGTTCAAGCCATGCTGCAACAGCAGGAGCGCTCGCTGCTGACGAAGATGAACAGCTACACCAAGGATGGCACGCCGCACCACGTGAGTCCCATGTCTTCACTAACGAGGACAAACTCGATGGAGCTCAGCACAGCGTGGCAGCCTCGGCACCCGTTCATGCCGCTGCAATATCCGATTTTCCGATTGCCGCCGACGCTGCAACAAACACACAGCTTCGCGAACCTGACGCACCCGACGCCATCGCACTCGAACTCACCTGAACCTCAGCCGCGGACCCTTTCTCCGAAATAAGGCAATAGGATACCTAAGTTTGCGTGTGAACATATTTTTTTCTCTCAGTTAGATCCTGCACCGAGGAGCGCATATCTCTTCAATTTATTCCTTCATCTACTCGACGTCGGCCACTTGAGCTTCTTCGTGAGGCAATCCTTCGCCCTCGTGCTTGCGTTGGGCGTCCCACATACCTGCGTAGAGGCTTCCAGGCTGTGCCAGCAACTCGTCGTGTGTACCTCTTTCGGCAATGGCACCTTGTTGCATGACGATGATCTGGTGAGCGTTGCGAATCTGCACGAAAACGAGAAAAAGTTAGCACGTGTTTTGCCTGTACAGTCAGTGAATATGATGTGAACAGCGTACCGTGGACAAGCGATGCGCGATGACGAGCATCGTGCGGTTAGCCTTGAGTCGGTTGAGAGCTGCCTGGATCTCCTGTTCCGTCACCGTGTCGAGAGCTGAAGTAGCCTCGTCCAGAATGACAAAGGGCGGGTCCTTCAGCAGCGTGCGTGCAATGGCAACACGCTGCTTCTCACCCCCAGAGAGCTTCAGTCCGCGCTCGCCAACCTTCGTGTTCCACTGGTCCGGGAGCTTCATGATGAAGTCGTAGATGCGCGCAGCCTTGGCCGCTTCGACAACCTGGTCGAAGGTAGCATTTAAGTTGCCGTACTTGACGTTACGAAGGATGGTGTCGTTGAAAAGCACCGTATCCTGAGGAACGATGCCGATGGCTTGGCGCAGTGACTCCTGCGTCACCGTAGCAATGTTGTGGTGATTTACCAAAATCTTGCCGGCGTTGCATTCGTAGAAACGGAAAAGCAAGCGTGAAATGGTCGTCTTGCCGGCACCAGTCTCACCCACAAGGGCCGTAGTCGTGCCGCGCGGAATGGTGAAGTTCAAGTCCTTGACTCCTGTAGTAGCGGGCTGCGACGGGTAATGGAAGGACACGTGGCGGAAGACCACATCAATGCCGTTCTCCGTGTCGTATTGACACACACCAAGGTTCACGGCGTCGGGGGTGTCCACAATATCCGGTTCCACCGAGAGCAGCTCGCTCAGCTTCTTCATATCAACTACCGAGTTGATCACCATGTTGTAGATGCCGCCAAGGAAAAACAGCGGCGCGAAGAGGTTCGTGAGGTACACGGAGATGGCGATGAACGCACCAATGTCAATCCTGCGTCCGCTGTTCTCATCGACCACGTGTGGGGCGGCCAGCGCCAATGCCGCGAGGACGGTGAACTGGATGATGAGAGCCTGCGCACCATTCAGCACGCTGAGCGAGGCTTGCACGGACACCGAGTAGCGCTGGTACTTCTCGATCACCTTGGAATACTCCTCGACCTCGTGGCGCTCGTTGCCAAAGTACTTGATGGTCTCGTAGTTCAGCAGCGCATCCGTCGCCTTGTCGTGGTACTCGTTGTCGTGGCGCATCGAGGCCTCGCGGTACTTCTTGCGCCAGAGCGTGATCTTAATGGTCAAGTACGCGTACACCACAAGGCTCGAGAAGGCCACGAAGCTGAGTCCCGCGAGCTCGAAGTGCATGGCGAAGATCACGATCACCACCACCGACTCTGCCAGCGTCGGGATGAGGTACAAGAACACGTACGACACGACGCTGTTGGCGGACTCCACTCCGCGGTCCATTGAGCGCAGAACGTCGCCGAGCTTCTTCTGCACGTGCCAGTCGTACGACAGCGACTGCACATGCTCATACGTCAGCGTCGCCAGCTCAATGTACGCCGTCTGCTTCACCTTGAGGTAGATGAGCGACTGCAGCTCCTTGAACAACTTGGACACTAGCGTCAGGGCGCTGAAGATGGCAATGTCGCGGATCGCGCCGCCCACGTCCTTAGCCACCAGCGCGTTCGTCGCCGACGCCATGAACAGCGGCGCCGCCAGGTTCGCCAGCTTGCTCAAGATCAGCACGAAATACGTACTGCCAGCGCGCGTCTTGTTCGTAAACCCATGCGGCCAGAAGTAAGGCTTGAGGATATACACGAGCTTGACGAACGAGATGCCGCGCGGCTTGGCGGGCTCGGCGGGCTTGTC
>JAABLL010000300.1:2655-17353 GCA_012295475.1 Phytophthora gonapodyides | reverse complement strand
ACAGCTCCCTGGCGGCGGTGCAGACACCGCAGAGCCCTCAAACGCCACGTTCGCCCCAGACATCTGTCTTGAGGCGCGTGTAGACGTAGCAGTTAGAGACAAGCCCCTATGTCTGTCGGCCGGCGGCACGCGATGGTCACCCGCTCTGCTTGCATCCTACATACGACGTAGTTGTTGCCACCGCTCGATCAATCGTTGCTTCTCGAAGTTGCAGTCCCAAGTTCCTCGGTCTTGGTGTTCGTTTTAGCAACAACTTCGTCCAAGACTTTTTTTGATGTTGCGGCGATATACACAAAATTACACATACAACTTCAACTTTCCAACGGTGCCGACCTACACTTTCAATCGTAAATGAGGCTCCGCCATTGCCAGTGCACGATGCTGTTGACGAACTCCGAGATCGCACGTCGTTGTGCGAACGTGAACTGCTTGTTGCTTGGCTCCTCGCGGCGGCAGATCTCGACGCGCACGTCGCCCAGTGCAGCTTCCTCCTCTTCGAAGATTTCGTCGCTGAATGCCTCGCTCAGACTGCTAACGCGGCTGCCGTTCATGCTGGCGCTTCCGGTCGATCCTCTAGGACTTGAGCTTTCGCCGTCTTCGCCTTGATCCACGACGGCGGGCTGGTCCTTGGGCGTGACAAACGTCAAGTGGATGATGAGGTCGAACGTATCGGGGCACAGCAACAGCAGATGACTGCTGTTCTCGTCTTCTTCTTGGAACTGGAACTCGCGGAGCTGATCCGCGTAGATGTCTCGAAGTCGTAGCGCCAATTCCTGCCAGCAAACACCGGACACGCGAAGTAACTCGTCGAGCCGCGGGTCCAGCGTCTCCAATGGCGTACAGATAGAAAGCCGAAGACACTCCTCCAGCTGTTGAGGCCCCACTTCCACACGGAACAAGTCTGGCGGAAGCGCCAAGGAATGAGCGACATCGGCACCAGGGCCGCGCGAGTCGTCAAACAGCAGTCGGGACCATAGCAAGTCGCGTTCATAGTGCTGGGCGGCCACGTGGAACAGCTCTCGCGTGAAGAGCTGCGCCTCCTGCAGCGCTCGCTCGAGAGGCAGCACTCCATTACCCACACCAAGCTCTGAGGGCGTGCTCTTGAGTAACAAGAGCTGCACGGAATCCTTGTCGACCGGTTTGCGAGTTAGCGGCTGCGTCGTGATCACCAGGGAATACCCACCCAAGGGCTCCACCTTGCGACTTGATGGATTTATCGTGGACGGAGACCGGTGGAAGAAACTTCCAGACGAAGAATGACACACCACGGTGTCTGGTGTGCCGAACTGCAGCAAGTCGAGCACCTCGTATCGCGAGCCATGGCACGCAATGTAGCGCAGCAGAATCTGCACCAAGATGAGCTCGGAGCAGTTC
Source organism: Phytophthora gonapodyides (assembly GCA_012295475.1). Classification (NCBI taxonomy): domain Eukaryota; phylum Oomycota; class Peronosporomycetes; order Peronosporales; family Peronosporaceae; genus Phytophthora; species Phytophthora gonapodyides. Next base: position 15,979 of record JAABLL010000300.1, on the reverse strand, counting down.
GACTGCAGCGAGGTTGGCTGAAGTGTTACCGTCGCCATCCGTATTACACAGTCATGCCAGAGCATCGACAACGGCGCCGCTAGCTTGGGCTTAGCAGGAGACGATTGTTGATGTGTTGCCAGGTGCTGCTGCTGATGTCGGGCGGACGTTCGTCGAGCAAACCTTGATCCCCGCAAATTCGACCGATGGCTGTCACTTCCAGGCGCTGGAGTCACTGAAGACACCAACGGGGATCTTGGATCACTCGGATTGGGCGTGTACTTGCCGCCAGGACTTCGACTTCCAACGGACGAGATTGGCGCCACGACGCTTGCACTCTTGGATTCCTCGGGTGGGTCCGGGAAGGCGTGCAGAAAGCATTGAAGTCCTTTGACAATATTCTGGAACGTGGACGCGTTCTTCCACGGCATTGGCGGCGTCACCACGAGGGCATCATCTTCACTCAGGTGCTTGCCGACACTGTGGCCGGGATCACTTTGTCCATTATGGAAGTCTTGCGAGGCGTTAATCCACTGGAGCAGGTGCTGCTGGAAGTAGCGGATCGTAAAGCCGTAGATGAGAGCTTGAGTCTGTAGCTGGCCTCGCAGCCACGAGGCCACACTCTGAATTCTTGACCCTGAAGCTCCAATGACTCGCTTTCCTGCCTTTGCAGCCAAACGATTTTGGAACCGGAGGTCTTGCTGCTCCAGGTCGTGNGCTCTCTCAGGGTGATAAAAGTACTCGGAAAAGCCCTCTGCGCCTGGGAGTTCACCTTCAGTTGATGTGATACTGGGGTCGACAGGGAATGCGCGAGCGTGGCTTCGGCTCGTGTTAAGCGTTCGAAGACGACGGAAGCCGAGCGTGCGCAGATGCACAGCATATTCTTTGTAGAACTCACTCGCCACTTCCAAGCGCAGCGGCTCCAAATTCGCAGCAACCTGCTCCTTAATACCCCGTACGTCAGCGCCTGCGCCAGCGCCCATACTGAGAACGGTGTGCTCCGTGTACAGTTTGGCTACTGAGCAGTCATCCTGATCAAACACAAACTCCCGCTTGTAGCTCAGTAGATGCACCAGATTCATGCAAGACTGCAGAGCTCGTAGACGGCTACTCATGACGCCGTCATCTTCACCGTCAGGCACCCCAATCACGTCGGCAGCTATCCATCGTTCCACAAACGCAGCTCGGAAGCGTTGGTGCAGCAAGAGGTGTCCACTCGCCACCAGATGAGCCACAACATCCTGCGCAACAGGCTCCTCCATCTCTTGATCTCCACGCAACGAAGCAAGCTTTTCCAGCAGATTCGTGCCCACCGTGTGGCTAGTCGACCGGGTTTCGAATGCCTCCCAGCGCTTCTCTAGAGCTGCACAAAAGAATGGCAACGGTGTTGTGCTTTTCTTTGGTTGCGCGCCATCTTCCTCATCCTCGAGCTCGATAAAATGTTGTCGTTGCTCGGCTGTTATCCTTGACGCCCAGCGTTCGGAGTTTCCAGGAAACAAAAAGCGAGGCCCCCATGCGCACTCCAAGCGCTTCTTCCAAGAGCTGTGGATACGACCCGGATCGGAAGCGACGGTGTCATTACTGCTGCTTCTGCGAGGGGCAGACGGCAGTCCAGACAACGAAGACGAAGACGACGACGTCCCCAACTCAGCCAGTCCAGTGCCTCTGGAACCTCTCCGTACAGGTCGACTAGCTCCCGTTGCCGTCGCCTTTGAGATCACCTTGGTTGTGACCGCCGAGCTGGCGTCGTTCAGTGCATTCCCGTGGCTATCTTCTCCGCTTGCTTTCGGGTCAGCTCCATCCGCTGCGGCATGCAATCGTGGTCCTTTAACGTTTGACAACGGCAGGTCCCAAGGAGCAACACTGTCGCCAGACGAGGCTGCTGACGCTGCGCTGGTGTTTCCACCACCTGTAGCTGCACCCAGGCCTGGCCCACTGCCCATTCGGTTGGGAAGCGCGCCTCCCCCCCTAGCGCGAGCACGCGCTGCCATCAGTGCAGTTGCAGCCCCGGCACCCCCTCTCATTCGAGTCGCGACCTCGCTTCGGTTCCCAACAGGATATGGCAGGGCAGGACTTGGTCCGCTTAACCTCTTGTTTGGAGAGGATGATACGCTGTCAGAAACATTGCTGCTGCTTACAATCCCGCCACTTCTCGTTCTTCCAGCAGCGTAACTACCCATCAGATTGGGGGGAGCATCATGTAGACTTCGTTGCGATAGTGAAGGCCCCGATGCGTCCCGTGAAAGATCTGGGATACTTGGCGGCCCCATCGAAACACCCATGTTCGTGTTACTCTTCCCTCTGGGGCGCTGGTATTGGGAATCAAGCGCCTCCAAGGCCGGCTGAGTCTGTGCCTCGCGCAGATACAACCCCAGGGCAGTGCCATCGATTGAGCGCAGACGACTTGCATCCAGCACTCTAGGAAACCATTCGCTAGTCTGCAGTATTGAGAGCACGGGAGGTCGATACTCGATGAAGTGCACCGCCGAGTCTTTGCAAAGCCCCGAAGAACTTTTGCCTACACCCTTTCCAGCTCGTTCCGTCCTTCCAACGGTCAGGAACAAACTACGAGGCTGCAAGACAACCGTGCCTACAGGGGCAGCCGCTGAGATGCCCGATTTTTCCAGCAACAGACTCCGCAGTAGCTTTTCACGAAGCGTAGTCCACGTAAGCACGCGCGCCATATGCGTAGCTAGAGCCTCTACCAAAGCGGTGCTCATGTTGTATCCGTACAACCGAAAGCCCTTGCTGGTCGACAGATCCACCACGTAGTAAAATGATCTTTTCACCTCACGATGCTCGTGAGACTCCGTCTTCCGGTGATGATGGTGGCTGTTGCCGCTACTAGAGTACAACATGACGTCTCTCTCCGTAAAGCTCGAGCTCTTCGGGAGATGCGGTTGGTGCGACAGACCCCCCATTATTCCAATCAGAGACGAAGTCGTCGACGACACGGAAGGCGCTGTTTGTATCTGGGACAGTGTAATTGAGTCCGAGCTTGCACCAGTAGACGCCCATGCCAGCGGCATTAGCCCCGACACAGAGTCAATGTCCGAGACCTCGGAATGAATGGAATCGGTTCGCATCAGCGGCTCAATATGATGGATCGCTGAGCTCATAGATGCCGTCGTTTCTGCATCCGAATCGCTCGAGTCCGCGCTGTCATAGATATCTGGGTCGCCAACATGCTTCACCACCAGTCGGAACTTCTCCGGTTGTGGTTCATTCGCGAGCGAGATCACGTCGGTCCGACTTACAACATTCTTGTAGCTACCTGAAAGCCTCGACTTCGCGTAAACGGCTGGTCGTAGATGATGAGGAAGGCAGCTCAAAAAGCTCCGAATCTGCGCCACGGCATTCTCAAGGTCCCATGGCGCGATCGATAAGTTGACTCCCAAGTTCGTAACGGAAGACGAAGGCAAAAGACACGCGCTTTTGAAGAGGGACAGTAGCGTATCCACATCTGAAGGTAATGAACCTGAAGTACCAGACATGTCTGGGTGGCCCTCTTCACTGCTTGTGTAGGTATCATTCAGCCCGGTGCTCAGCTGCAGCTTCTTGATGGCCGCTTCGATGTGGTAGTCGTACAGTGCTTCATCCATGAAAGACTCGATGACTTGGCTCAACTCCAATACGTGGATAGATCCACGAATCCACACCTGGCATCTTGCCACCAGTGCCGACGAAGTCTCAATTGTTGTGCTTTTTGAGTACAGCGCGGCAAGCCCCGGGATATCACGCATACTCTTGAACTTGTGAGTACTGCCCGACTCGGGTACCTCTTTCTCTTCATCACTAGTTTCAGTTTTGCCCGTGCTGTTTCGGATGAGATCGACGCGCATCAGAGCGAGACCCTTACCTACCCGAGACAAAAATCCTTGCGAGAGTCGCAAGTCAGGATTCAAATTGAGAACGTACGACGCCTGTGCCACGACCTCAGGTGACGCAGAAATCGAAGCAACCGGCAAGTCTGGCTCACCAGACACGACACCTTCAGCGCCAGCCTCGGCTCTAGATGAAAAGAAGACAGGAGATCGAGTAGCTGCGTCAAACCTGCCGGAAGAGTCTTCCTTCTGGATCTCAGCCAAATTTTTCTCGTACGCGGCAAAGCAAGCCGGATGTATCAGGGTGCTATCCTGTACAAGATGTGTCTCTTTGTCGTCGTCGGCCTTCAGCTCTGCACCCTTTTCCTGTGCAAAAGGTCTCGGACCTTCCTCTGCAGGCAGGCTAACGCTGCTTCCTGCAGACGCCAAACTCCCATGTCGTGTCCGCCGGGAAGAGTTGTTCGCTACATCTCGTTGATTTCGTGATGGTAGTGACCCACCGATAGTAGCAGGGCGAATATACGGCGCCAGTTTCAGTGTTTGTGACAGATAATGCAGCAGTGTGCAGCAATCAGCAACTTCGTCAGGAAGAGCATAATCTACCACACTTGAAGGCTCGGCTGAAGGCGGACACAAAAACGTCAGGTCCGTCTGGCTCAGCTGAAATTTGGTGTTTCGCGCCAACAACTTCATGAGCACAACCTGCGTTGCTTCATCCAATTTTCTCTCCAGTAAGCGACACAGCTCGTGAGTTACTTCTTCGCCGGCGTCAGATACCCCGAAAACTTCAAGGCGAATTCCAGGGACACCTGGAGGTGTCGTGTTCGTACTTGTTGTACCCCCACCACTGCTTCCTCCGGTACTTGATCGAGCGAGGCCACCCCGCTCTTGCCGTTCTTCGGTCGGTTGGCTACCAGCCACGGGGGATAACGTAGTATCGTAAAAGATGCTGATCTTCATATAAAACACGTGACCGTCGCGATCCCGGTACACGAAAATGTGCCGCCGATTGTGAACTTGAAATTGCTCCAGAGCTGAAGTGCACAGCATATTGAGCGCAAAATTGGGTGCCAAGCGCTCGTGAAGCTTGAAGAACGCAGAATACCGCAGGTCACACTCGAACTGGCCAGGCCAAAAAAAGCTGGCTTGCTTCGCCAGCCCGTCCTTGCCACCCATCGAATCTGAAGCACCCTGTGACCCATTCCGTCTCTTGGGTGAGCGTGGGCTTGACGGCATATTGCCGTTGGGCGGAAGCAGCAGGCCATTGCATGTGCGAGTCTCGTGAAGTTGTAGCAAAAGCAGGAACTGGTTTACACGGCGGCATACCGCTCGAATCCCAAGCTGCAGGCGCGTGAGAACTTCTAACCGGTTGAACCGCTCCGAAGACGTGTCGAAACGGCCAGGGTGATGAAGCCGCAAGCTGATGTGCCCAGCTTCTAGCTCGAAATATGCCCAGTACGGGATTTCAAAACCTGTGTCGATTGTGTTATCCGAGTCTGGATTGCTGCAACCAAGTCCGCCTGCGACTTCACCTGTAAAACTATTTTTCTCCACCACGAAGTACACGTCATTGCAACGATGCACATTCAGCAAATCCCCCTTCTCAAATTCTCGCTTGAACAAATCGAGTGGATTCACGGGAGTTTCTTGGCCTTGAGCAACAAACTCGAGGGGATATTTCGCCTTTGTCACAGCTTCCGACGGTAGGTCGTCGAAAAGCCTTTGCACCAATGCACCAACCGCCGGAGTAATTTCGTTCGTTGACTTCAAAATCGATAAAATCTCGACACTACACCATTCCTTGATGTCTTTTCGCACACGGGTCAGCACTTGACGCTGGAATAGATGAAGCGTCGAAAAGCTATGCGCTCGTAAAGACGGTAGGGCATTGCTCTTCCCAGGCTGTGCACCACTATTGTCCATTTCAAACGGCATTTGAGGAGGCACATGCCCGCCGTCATAAGCTCGCTCGTTCGGCAAAGTCAGCGTCACCAAACGTAAGGCGATGCGGCCCGACGACATTCTCGAAAACGACTCAGCAATTTGAGTAACATCAGCCGAGTTGGAATGCTTATGAAGGCCTTGGCTTGTCTTCAAAGACTCCAAGAAAGCATTAAACTCCTCTTGTCGACTGCTTGGAGACGAGAGTTGTGCTTGGGCAACCATATCTTTGCGCATGTCTTCATAAACTGCGGTACTAGAAGACCGACGTAAGAGCTCTGAGTCTGGTATTTCTCCTGACTCATGCGTATCAGCTGAGTTCGAGCGAGTCTCACGCGAACCGTTGAGCACCCGGCATTCGAACCTAAAGAAGAAGGGAACTGAAAAGCCAGAGGTCGCAACGGCGACTTCTTTGTTGAACTCCGCGTCCTCTTCAACATTCGGTTGTTGTTGCTCCACACTAGAGCTTTCTTCTGTAGAAGTATTCACGGGAGGTGGCAGTTCGCGTCCAAGACTACCACGTCGGCGGCGGACAGGACGTTTCTCCCCAGCTTCAACGCTGCGCTGCAGTGCTCCTTCTTGACGTTGATTAGGAGCCGTATGATCGATTCCACTCGTGATTACTTCGCCGTCATTGGGTTGGTTCTCGTCTTCTTTCTGGTTTTCAGTTACACCACTTTCGCCGTCATCGGAGTCTTCCATGAGGATATGCAAATCATACTCACTTGAGGACGGATCCTCATAAGTTGTGTTTTCATTGCCGGTGAAGTAGTAATACTTGGTACCGGCAATCGGGATAAAAACACTCGAGAAGATTTTCTCAAAAGACTTCGTCAGTTTGTCTTTCAGTATATCAACACTGATCCCAGCAGACACCACTGCAGCCGCCGCGGGGCTCAGTGGCGGTATCTTGTGCGACGCTGCAGTTTCCATCATGCGGTACAGAAGCGTAATGTCAACATCCACGGGAACTTCAATACAGCTCGACAATGCCTGCAGCAGATCGCTGTGCTGGACTGTCCCACCTTCACGAAGAGCCATGTACACACCACGAGAGAAATTATGCTCGTGCGCACGCTTGACCTTTTTGCGGAAACGACGAGAAGCAAGACTAGTATCCGAACTCATTCGAGGGTGGGGGGTTCCGCTCGACTCAGAAGGTGACCTTGCGGATGGAGATTTCTTCCAAAGACCACTTCGATCAAGTGGTATCGCCGGGCGGTCATCTTTTTGCCTCTCGTGTCGCTTTGAAAAGAACAATTGCTTCAAAATAGTGTGAGGTAAGTCCACTCGATCAAGCATCTGGTTACTCTTGTCGTGTAAATCTGTGGACAGTCTGGACAGCGAGCACTCGTAAAAAGCAACTTGAAAGAAGCCCGAACCGAGAACCCCAGTGGCGCTTTCAATAAGCAGGTGGAAATCGCAACCGTAAGGTGCTCGTCGGCTGATCTCTTCACAAAACTCGTGGTCTTCCGGAGTCGAAGGAAGACGGAGCTTCTGGAAATCACGTCCGTAACTCTGTTTTTCGTCACGAGAGCCTTGAAAATGCCCCATTCTCCAAGATTTGTAGCCTTCGCGGAAGCTTCGCCGCCGCTCTTGGTACAGCACAATATCATCCGCAGACACCGACATTCGCACAACGCGCGACTTTGTTCCACCCTCTTCCGCTGCTCGAACTGAGAATTGCTGTGCAGATAACTTCTGGTCCCCATCTTTTCCAGGAGCCTTCCGAGGCATATTCAACCTGTCTTCGAATGGCAGCTTGGCCTCATATTCATTGCTTGTTTTGAACGACTTCTCCGCGCTTTTGCCTTGCACTTGCAGCGAATCCAATGAAGGAAAGAACGCCAGCACCACGCAATCTTCACTGACCAGTTTAGCAAAGCACTTGCCTTTGCTTAGCGCGTGATGCGGCACACGATCCTGGAATGTCAAAGCTAAGTGTTGCTTCAGCCACAGCGGTAGTTGCCCATCCATACCTTCTCTGAAGAATTGATCTTCTTCGATGCCATTAATCGTAGAAGTCCCAGCTTCCGCGACAACATCTCCATTGTAGTCTGTCCATGATACTTCGCAATCGCTCAGACCTCGAAGAGTAAGCTCCAACATTGAATACAGATTCTCATTGGCCGTGGAGACTGAAGGCGGAAGTCCAAGTGCTACGGTTTCATCCACTCCACTCTCAGATGATTTGTCATTTTGCAAATACATCAGAAAATGTTCTGTCGACCTCTTCGAGGTATCCAAAAGTCTTGCCGTGCTGAACGGGGGCAGGATCATGCCATTTTCTGCAGCTAGCTGCCGATCCATATTCCAGTTGGAACCAACAACATCATCAACCTCCTTGCTGAGCTGGTTCAGCAACTCGATATTCTCCCGCAAATTAATGATACTATCAAAAGTGTACAGACACGAGAGGAAGTGACGGTCACTCTTGAAAAGATAGCCTCGAATCAGATGCAGCAGTTCGCTCTCCCCCAAGTAAGTTGAACCTCCATTCCAATCAATGCTCACATCTTCCTGCTCCATCGCTTTCTGTTCGTCTTCCACTGAGCTCGCTGAAGACGTAGAGACCCGGCCAGACGGTGCTCTAGGGGTATTGTTTCGGTGCGTTCCACGACTCTCATAGTTTTCAAATGGCGTGCTGTGTCCAATAGCCTGCTTCAGACTCCAGTGAAACCTGTCGTTGGTATCAACCTCGTCTGACAGTCGTGCCTTTACTATACCATGCTGAGGTTCCATCCAAAAGGACGTCATCAAGCAAGTATCCGAGACACGGCGAAGTGCATATTGAACTAATGCCGTTTTCATGTGTCCCTTTTCATCTTCCATCAGCACCTCTCGACCGAAAATCACGCTCTCGACATGAGCACCTTGCCCATCATCTCCTTCCTCCATTTTCCAGTCCAAAACCCAAAATCCACAGCTGATGCGGGCATCATGAAGCCGACGCATCACGTCCAACAACGCTGTTAGGTTCGCCACTTCCCACTTCCAACTCGAATGCCACACGTATGCACCAAATACTCGGTTAAGCTGCAATTCGCTACCCCCACAGCAAGTACTTGAGGGAGGGATAGCCCCCGCATTCTTCTCAGCCTCCAAGGTCGGCGATGCTACGTAATAATCGAAAGGACCAGGCTCTTGGTCAATGCCATGGAGAAGAAGAGTATCGTGCGTGACCAGCAGACGACTCAGCATGCGATGACACAGAATGATGGGTGTGTCTGCCAACGATGACGAGAGTAGCTTGGCTGGTGAAGGTGCCAGAGTGACTTCATTGATACCGGCAAAAATCGTGCTCTTCAAATCATTCAGCACCTGTCGGCGGGTCGATGCTCTAGTCGCGAAGAACGCCACATGAACAGCGCACAGCGTTTTGTTTTTGAACTCGAGCCGCACGAAGCAAAGAGCTGCTTTGCTCTCTTTCACGCCGTTTGTATCTTCACCGTGGCTGGCATCTTCTCCTGCGTTGTTGGTATGACTGCGTTGCCGACGCCGTTGAGCAATCCCCCCAGATGCCGAAGCTGACGACGGCGATGGTTTGGCTCTTGGAGGAGCATGGCTTTTGTCCCCAGTAGTTGGACGAAGAAACTTCAAGAACAGATCCTGCGACAGCTTTTGCGAAGACCATTTGACCAGTATAGCGATCAGTGGCTCCGCCAGACTCTCGACTCCAATGGAAATGTTGCCATTGCTCGTTCCATATACGTTAGCACCATGACTGTGAATGATGCCTGGTGGTGCGTTTCCAACCCCACGCAAGCCAGTGTTCCCGTGCTCCACCACACCGTGCATTTCATTTCGATAGAACAGGTCCGTGCACGCGTCACTCTTGACAACGCAGAGAATTTCAAATCTCTCCACAAAAAACCAGCGGTGCCACAGCACAGTAGAAAGCTCGCCGATAATGTTGAACACCGGGTGCGAACTTGTGATCTTCGGGGTAACCGACGCAGACGACGAGTTTGCACTTGTTCCAAAGGAAAACTGATTGGAAACCGAGTCGCTGGTCTCAGTGATGCTTGCGGTCGCCGTCATCAAATGTAACAACACTCGATCAACGTCTTGGACATTGCGTATAAAGTCATGTACGAACACAGGTGACGCCATCGAAATATCCCCTCCAGCCCCCCGAGCCCCAGAACTCCTGTCACCACCGGGTCGCTGCAGCGTATCCTCAAAAGCGCGCAGGAAGTCTGCGTAAGCCAAAATATTCATTTTGACGTACCACTCACTCCATGCTGCCCTTTGGTCCCTGGAGAAGATAGCTGCAGTTTTCTTTCCTGAAGCAGATGAGGATGGTCCCTTGAAGCCTTGCCCACTCGCTCGGCGCCCCGAGTGAGGTGTTGAGCTCGTTGAAGCTGTTAGTGTCGCCGAGTTTTCTGTAGTTGTCGACACTACATATTCCAGCCAAACATTTTGCTTCCACTGCAGCAGAAATACAATCAGAATCTTGGTGACTTCGTTGGAGCGTCCAGTAGCAGCACTCGCAGAGGCACCGCCACTGTTTACATGGCGTGGAGAATCGGTGCCAGCTTGAACAGGGCCTCCGTCAGCTAGAATCGGTTGCTGATAAGTTTTCACGTAGACCTTGTTGATCGAGAAACCTTCTCGAAGTCGTGCCTCCACAATGCGATTCACGTCAGCGAAGATACGGTATTCATGCACCTTTTCACGCCACATGCGGTAAGGCCGGAGAGGCAGCAACGTCCTTCCGTCAAACGAGGTGCTGTCCATCTCATCGAGTTTAACCACTGGTGCCGAGTTTGCGTGCACACTGGACTTGCGCAGGAAACAAGCATCCTGCAGCCCCGTCATTTTCTTGATAGTATCACTGCTTGCGCTTGTGGAGCCGTAGCACGCTTCGTGAATCCCTGCGTAGTCAAAGACTGTTCCACCTGTATACTCCGCTACGAATCGCAGCAGGTGTGTATCCGGTACAAAGCCAAATGTCGCGTTGAGTTCATCTTCACCCCCGCCTCCAATTCGTAAGAAGTGGCACTGAATATCGTGCCGCACAAGCTGCATGAGCAGGTTATCGTACGAGTAAGCATCTCGTACATCCATGACGCCATCCGTGACCAGCACCATCATCGGCGCACAATCTGTCGGTAATGAATTGAGCGCGAACACAGCGTTCTGCAGGATCCAGTCGAGCGAGGCGGGCGTCGCATTGCCTAGATACCCCCACTGCCCCAGGTCCTGCGCCTGCTTCGCCCAGTCGTTCTCAATGAGCTGGAAACGCTCCTTAATGAGCTGCAGGAAGCTGGCCGCGTTGGACTGCGTGACGATGTATCCCTGCATGAGCACACAGAGCGACTCAACGAGCGCTCCCTGCACCAGCACGGATACGTGCAGCTCTGGCGTGAAGGCCACACCGCCCACCTCCATGGGGCGCAGCAGGCTCCAGATGAAGAGCTCCACGCTCTCGTACAGCAGGTCCAGGAACAGGCGCCCGGACGACGGGTCGATGGACAGGATGGAAGGCGACGCATCTAGACACAGCACGCAGCGGTAGCGCTGAAAGACGGCGGCCACGCGCGTGTCCGGCGTCAAGTGTCCCTGGACGGACGTCGTGACACCTTGCAGCTGCAGCACGGGTCTTCGCTCTGTCCGGTTATTGTTGTCCCCAGCATCCTCCACGGCCTCCAGTTCACTCTTCTCCGCGTCCAGTATGTCTACAGGCTGTTCATACAGCACGGCAGCCACGCTCATGCCCTCACCCAGCTCCACGCCGCGACTTGGAGTTGCAATCGTTGGCGTCTCGGGCGTCTTGGGATCTTCCTCGGGCTCGGCCGCAGCGGGCGGCAGCAGCTCCAGCGCCAGCTGCCGGAAGTGCCACAGCGACAGCGTCGTGTGGTTCAGCACGTTCACGTCGGCGCCCGAGAGGATGAGCTCCTCCACGCGCGGCGCAGCGNCGGAAGATCAGGTTGTAACGAGCACCTTCGTGGCAGGCTAATGGGCAAGGTACGTGCATCGCAGATAGCTCGGCTGCAGCTTCGCCTCCGTCTTCTACCTACGATACAGACGGACTGAACGCTCTTAACGCCCTTATGTTGCTGTTTAAACCGCCGACAGGGCAAGAAGAACAAGGCGAAGAAGGGCCACAAGCGCCACGCGCCCAAGCAGAACGGGGAGGCGGCCCCAGCGCCTGCGGAGGCCACGTCCAACGGCCAGAACCTCGCCGTAAGGGGTGGTAATCCGCTTCCCAATGGAGCGATCAAGCGACTGGACCGCAGCAAGCAGCGTGCGATCGTCAAGCGCCTTATGACGCAGGCGGACGAGCAGGGGCTGCAGATGGGGGACAAGCGCTTCGTGCTCTCAGCCAAGTGGTGGGAGCGCTGGTGCGAGTTCGTCGGCTATGACGAGAAGCAGGACGCACCAGCTGCTGGCGCGGGCAACCCGGCGCCCAGCCGCATCAACAACCTGCCGCTGTTGCACGTGGGCTCGGACACGCCGCTGGACGAGCTCATGGGCGGCCCGCTACGGCCGCAGCTGAAGGAGAATTACCATTACGTGCTCATCCCGCAGGAAGTCTGGGACGTGCTGCTCCTCTGGTACGCCGGAGGCCCCACCATTGCGCGGTTCGTCGTGCAGGTGGGAGACCCCGAGCTCGGCAACGCTTTCAACAGGGTTCAGGTCTACCCGGTACGACTGCTGTATAAGTATTGGATGTTGATTTCGTGCGTTGGTTGAATGACGGGGCTGTGACGGTGATGCAGGAGCAGACGGAGGACGAGGAACCGGAAGTTACGTCGAACGGCACGAAGGACAAGGCGATGCAGAAGAAGAGTGATGCTTCAATGGTGGATGCGAATGGGAAAAAGGCAGACGCCGCAACGGGAACTAAGCTCGCTGTGCAGCGGAAGCCCAGCGCAGTTACCAGCTCGATCCCAAAAATCTGTGGAGCGTGCCGGAAAACTACAGGCTCGCTCAAACGGTGCGGAAATTGTCAATTGATCTGGTACTGCGGCGCGAACTGCCAGATGTCCCATTGGAAGTACCACAAGGTTGTGTGTCGCTCGACACTTTCGGCTGAAGAGAAGGAAGAGGAGATTCTGCAGGGCTTGCAGGCAGAGCGCCGAGGCAAAATGGGCCTTCGCAACCTGGGCAACACGTGCTTTATGAACTCGGCCCTGCAGTGTTTGAGCCACGTGGAGTTGCTGACTCGATACTTCTTGAGTAACCAGTACAAGAAGGATCTCAATCGCGACAACCCGCTTGGAACGGGCGGCAACTTGGCCGACGAGTACGACGCTTTGCTGAAGGAGCTGTGGTTCGGAACAGTTTCCAACACGTCTCCGGCCAGTCTGAAGCGAGCTATCAGTCGCTTTGCCCCACAGTTTTCTGGTTTCCAGCAGCACGACGCGCAAGAACTGCTTGCGTACATCATCGACGGCTTGCACGAGGATCTGAATCGCGTCAAGCACAAGCCGTACACTGAGGTGAAGGAGTCGGATGGTTCCCAAGATGATGCTGCCGTCGCGAAGGAAGCGTGGGAACGCCATTTGCTGCGCAATAACAGCATCTTCGTGGACCATGTTCAGGGTCAGTTCAAGTCGACGGTCGTGTGCCCC
>JAABLL010000299.1:0-17378 GCA_012295475.1 Phytophthora gonapodyides | reverse complement strand
CCGCATCATCGCCGATATGCGCCCCATTGTCAAGGCCATGGAGATCCCGGAGACGCCGCCGCCGTGACGCTGACAGATACCACGACTCCTCGCTTTGTTGGTGCAGCCCGGATCACTGCACAGCTTGGTGTAGACGCCAGCGTGTCTGTTGCAGAGGCCACGAGTGTAGGTTTGCTTGGTGCAGCCCGGATTGCTGCACAGCTTGGCGGGGACGCCGCCGCCGTGCCTCTTGCAGAGGCCACGAGTGTAGGCTAGCTTGGTGCAGCCCGGATTGCTGCACAGCTTGGCGGGGACGCCGCCGTGCCTGTTGCAGAGGCCACGGCTCCTCGCTTTGTTTTTGCATTCCGGTGCCGTGCACGTAGGACTGTAGCGCTTGGCCTGCAGATCGAGTTAGCAACTCAGTTATTTGCTCGAGTAGGTAACTAGTTAAATTGAACGGCTGACTCTCTCACCTGCAGCTCGATCAACCCCTCCAGCGTGCTGAAGCTGGCCGCTGGAATGTTGCGTGTCGGCTCCGAACCAAAGGGGTTGGCGACCGCTACGCACTCTAGATCACTAGGCACAACAGCGGTAAATCTTAACCACAAGTTTTTGAAGTTCGTCTCGACATTGTCAGCTTCATCAAAACAAAATAGATAGTTAATAGCCGCAGTCAGTCAAACAAATCGTAGAAACTCACTTCGCCGTCTACAGCCTCGACGTTCATCTCCTCGTTCGCCCTGTACGCAGCAGGGCTCCAGTTGGCGCTGCCCACTTCCACGTAGCGCGTGGATTTGCGCATGTGGAAGATCGTGCACGTGCAGTGCATCATCCTGCCGCTTGTTACGCCGCGACGCATCACGATGCCCTCCTCAAGCATTGCTTTAACACAGAAGATGCTTTCCGGCGACGACCAGAGCCAGGCAAGTCGACTATGAACCTGACCTTTAGGAAGTCGTTAGCGTAGGTAAGTGACACCAATGTACCTCATTGAAAAACAAAAACAAAAACTGACCTTCACCCCTCGCTGAGAGGCCTTGATCGTGGCCAGGATCAGACCGGCGTCGCACGCGGCGAACTGCTCCACGTCCAGTTCTTCGGCGTTCTTGTCACGCAGGCGACCGAGAAGGATGTTGTAGTCGTCGAGTCCGAGCAGGGTGCTAGGAATCTCCATCTTGGTCTTCTCCTGTTGTCTGCAAAAGGCGGAATGCGAAGTGATCTCAGTGTGGGCTCCACCAGGGCGGGCCAAACCAGCGCAATCGAGAGTGATTGTCCTTCAAGTTGAAGTGATATTTAATACTGGGATAGCCTGGAAGGCTAGGGACAGCCCAAATCGGGTTAATTCGTCGTGGTAGCTGAAGCCGGTAACTGAAGCCGGTAGCAGCCGGTAGCTGAAGCTGGTAGCAGCCGGTAGCTGAAGCTGGTAAACCGAGGCTGTTGGTGTTCTCAAAAGCATTTTCTGGAGAAGGGCGTGACAATTAATTTTGGAGCGTGGCAATATTTTAGTTTTGGTCAATTAAAAATGCCACGCCCTTTTTTAGAAAATGCCTGAGAACAGCGTCAAAAAGAAAATACTAATGAATCGGGATTTAAGCCTCACGATGAAGAGGGCCTTTCTCGCTGATAAAGAGCTCGCTCCTGCTGAAAAATGTTCGATGAGGCCGGCTCAAAGAAATATCGTCATTTCCAAGCCCCCAAAATGGCGAAATGTTTTTGGAGACTATGGAGGCAATATGTCTTCAATTATTTTGACTTATCAATTGTTGTTGCTGTGTGTGAGGCGAGCCGCGCAGATTTTGCGGCTGCGAAGCAGCCGCAGAAGATGCGTCTAAGCCCCACCAACGTCGTTTAGAGCAAGAGCACTAACAGTACTACTACTAGCGACCCGATCCTCTAGTTAAAAACGCTTTGTGTGAGTTAAATCATTTTCAAATGTTCGCTTATGTTCGAAATATGAGACCGCGCGAGACCAAATGATCCTTACATACATTTGTACGAATCGGGATTTAAGGACCTCACGATGAAGAGGGGCGCCTTTCGCTCATTTAGAGCCCATTCGTGTTGAAAAATGTTCAATATTCGATGAGTGACGGCGGCTCAAACCAATTATCGCCATTCTCAAGCCTCCAAAATGACGACACGTTTTGTGGTGGCAATATTCCCTCGACCTATTTTAATTGTATATTGACAGATAGTCCGTGCGAAAAGCAACCGAATTATAGAGTCTTTAACAGCTTTGTTCGAGAGAAACCCATTTTCAAATTTTAATTTTCCGCTTAGGTACGAAAAATGATACCTCATCTTCAGTCTCGATAACTCTAAAATGTATGTAAGGGTCATTTGGTCTCGCGCGGTCTCATATGCTCGTGCCCGCTGCCTTTAGCAATACATTATTTATCATTGTTATCCCAGCCTATGCTACGAGCCCTAGTACGAATGCTTGCATGAACATTTTTAAATGTATCACTTAAAAGTGATTCAACAGTTAGCCGCAGAGGCCCGTGAAACCCATTCACAAAGGCTCAAATACTGCACTCAACCTACCCTCATCACGGTCATGTTTGTTCTCGGTTGCCGTACTCAGTGTGATCACATACATATCCCTTCCAAAACGAGCCCGACCTCATCGAAAAACCCTCTACCTTTCCGTGACTTTTGAGAATCCATGCAATTTCTGAAATTATTAAAGCGTTTCACTTGATTAAAGTATACATTGCCTTCGTGTGTGCCACACTCCGGTTGGGCTGTTCATGCTTCATAACGAAGCACGACTCCTACTGTATAGCTTTGTAACATACAGCGCATTCAAAACTGAGCAGTAGCGCATTTCCTAGTTTTTTTCCTCCCCCGTTTGCAGCTCCGATTGAGCGGCGTGTTAAGCAGAATCGCACCTCTGTAGAAACTCGGGAACTGCTATAGCCACTAGACAAAAAGACTGGAGCCACTAGACAGTACCAACATTACGGTACAAAAAGGCACCGAACATTATGGTACAAGAGCAGATTTCAAGTTGTGTCGACCCACTTGGCCATTGTCTGATCGATGGTGTGCACACTTCCTCGACGGGGACCTGGTTGTCTTATACGTCTGTCAAGTCTTCACTTGAATACTATATCTGTTATGTCTTCAGATTTGGCAATGGCCACCCCAGTAGTACCCGACGAAGACGTCTCGCAAGAGAATCGATTACTCCTGTATCCGTGTAGGCGGCAAAGCCTCGAAACGGGGGCGCTTTGACCCCTGGAAGTCATTGTCTAGCACGTAGGTTGCTGGTTCGCTGGTGCCAACCACAATTTATGTCGTGTACTTCAGTAGCAGTGGCTACGTCGTGGACGAGAGAGGCATCGGTGTCACCTTGCAGTCTCGGCGCCGTTTTAAAAACTGTAGTGTTTCACAGTGAAGTCTGATCTGTCCTCGGATGTAGAGAGATAATGGTCGAGCTCTCCACGGGATTCCGTTGGTTATCGCTACTCCTGCTTGAAAGCTCCATCAGATCGGAATACGACTTCACCTGCTTTCAGCACCTCCAACGGACTTGAAAACTACTGCACAGCTTCTTATTGTCTCGTGGCAAAAGCTCACTTTCCCCCGAGCCTCACGCCGCATGCTTCAACACTTCCTGGAACTCAGAAGCGCTGGTTTAACCGCTCCTGCAAGAAATAAGCAGTTAAGTTGGTCAGTTTGGTGGCCGTTTGAGTAATAGCCGATTGATGAAACACACCGCGAGCTGTGAACAATGTTCTTGTTAGCAGCAGTTGTTCAGCTGGTAGTACGTCTTGACCGAGAGCTCTCGACGTCACAAGCTCGGCGGCAAGCAGTCTACCGCGAATAAACTCAACTCGAAATGGCCTCGACGGTCAAAGGCTCCTGTACCATAATGTTGGTACTGTCTAGTGGCTCCAGCCTTTTTGTCTACACCTTTGCCCGCCCATAGTTGGCATATCAACATCCAAAGTCGGCAGCTTTTTTTTTTGCCTGAGCGAGGGACCCGAAATAGGCAGTACCACTATCCTTAGTGCAATCAAAGCTGGCTAATCCACAATCAAAGTCGGCATGCTGTACTCCTCCTCTCCCTACAGATCCACTACTCGCCGTACGCCATGTTCTCGAAGCGAATTGCGGCGTTGACGAACTTCGCAGCATGCAACTCCATCTTCTGCACCATGCGCTGCGTGATCTTCGGCATGTTCACGTCGGCGGCGCGTTCGAGAATGCGCATGCGCGCCTCAGTCTTCGTGATCGGCTCGCCGTCGCTGATCAGCACGGGCTCCAGGATCTCCTCCCTAGCAAGAGCAAGGTACTGCTTAATGTGTGCCTTTAGAGAACTGAAGCCGTTCTCTATCGGGTTACACATTGGGCTGTAGGGTCCCAAGCGTAGCAGGACGAGGTCGTCTTGGGCAGGCACGAGCTCTTCCGTGCGCGAGTGAGCCGGCGCGTTGTCGAAGACGACGACAATGTTCTTGTCCGTGTACTCGGTGGCGTACACCTCCGACTCCTTCACCACCTTGTACAGCTCCTCCACGAAGTCCGCGTTGTCCTGCATTTTGATGCTTCCCCGCTTGGTGCGGTACGCTACCACGCCGTAAGCGGAGGAGACTGCGCACTGGATCTGCAGGTTGGGCCCC
The DNA here is from genome assembly GCA_012295475.1 of Phytophthora gonapodyides. NCBI lineage: Eukaryota > Oomycota > Peronosporomycetes > Peronosporales > Peronosporaceae > Phytophthora > Phytophthora gonapodyides. The sequence goes on along the minus strand of JAABLL010000299.1, from coordinate 12,774 downwards.
TTTGAAGGCGGCAGCTTTTCGATCGCGCGTTTGCCCTTCTTCGCCCTGCCACGCGACCGCTTCACGTAGAGATTGTAGTTAGTTTCGTCGAAGTAGATAATCAAGGCACCCTCGTCTTGATGCTTGACCAGGGCCTCGGCAAACTCCTTTCTCTTCTGTTTGTTGACCTCGCTGTTACAGGTCATTGGCTCCACGCGAGTCTAAGCAACAGCAAGTGTGTTAGCTCGAACAGTATCAACAGCGTACAACAGACTGCATCACCTGTTTGACTGAGTACAGCATGCCAGTCAAATGGCGAGAGATCGTGGTCTCAGAGATGTCGACGCCAAACTCTTCTCGCACCAGCAACTTCAATGTACCGAGCGTGTACGTGCAGCACTCCTCCATCCAGAGCTCGAGAGCCTCCCGAATTTCCGGCGTGACTTTAGCAGCTCTTGCCCTTCCACGAGGAAGGTTCTCAGCCCGCCCGTGGTCTACCAGATACTCGGCGGTGGTGCGAGGGAAGCCGTTGTGGCGAGCGACGGCGCGCCAGTCTTGGCCGTTGTTGAAGGCCTCGAGGACCCGGCGGCGTTCCTCGGGCGTGTGGCGCTTGAGCGTGGCCTGGGACGGCATCTGCGCGATGCTCGGTAGAATGGGGAGTGAAGAATGAGGCGCGCCATAAGCTTGGGGGCTTCGCGCGCGCGGGAGTTCCTCGTCAGAATCTCGTCGGAGGTGACAACTTTGAATGTTGATTAGTCGACATTGAATGGGGAAAAAGAGTGGCGTTTCTTAAGTTGGGCACGTTGCCGTCGCCCAAAATTAAAGCTGCCAACTTTGGATGTGGATTTGCACAACTATGGACGGGCAAAGGTGTAGTGGCTATAGCAGTTCCCTAGAAACTCTGGATCTAAAATCCAGAGAACTATCATGTTCATGCTTCATAATGAAGCACTATCATACCAGGAAATGGAAAGATTCTCATGTGGAGACCGCAAGACAAAAGCTATTCGATAAGTCGAACATCAACTCCAGCGAAATTTATAACGAAGTGCGTCAAATTACCGGGTTGCTGCCATCCCTAGGTTCTCTCACATAATGTAGTGCAGCTTCTTCGGGTGGCGTCGCAGCTTGCCACTCTTAATCAGTCTCACCACGACGCTGTTGCTCACCCCCAGCGCTGTCGACAATCCCCTCCCCGTCATGCGGCGTTCCACGGGGACCGCTGCGATGCGGATCTTGAGCTCCTCGTCGGACACCTTGGGTTTCCGGCCAGAGTGGCCCTTAATGCGGCTGGCAACATTGCCCGCCAGCCCGTCCGTGGGTTCGGAGGACGTGTGCAGCTTCCACAGCCGCCGGATCGTGGCACGATGCACGCCGAAGTGCGTGGCGGCGGCCTTCATATCGCCGTGCTTGAGGCGTCCCCCCGCGCTGTTGGCCAGAAGGTAGTGCACAATAGCCACGCGTTGCTGGTCCGTGAGGTTCTTCCGCTTCTCCTTGGTGTCCACGGCTGCAGCTTCGTCCTTCTCAGGCTCCTTAAGTTCCAATTCCACGGTCTCTTCCTGTTCCGGCATCTTGATCATCAGCGGTGGTTCCAACGGGATGTCCGGCATGGCCAGCGGCACCAGGGACGACTCTGTCATGATGAAGGTGTTCTGCAGAGAACCCGGGACCTGCAGGGCCGGCTCCTCGGTCGTCGTCGGGGCAGCGGGGGGCTCCATCCTGCACTGGTCGATTATGTTTGCCGCCTTTGGTTTCAGCCTCTCTTTTTCAACCAATGATGGGCGACTGTGTACTATTATCAGCCTATCAGAATAGGGAGGTGGGATTATTGCCCAATCCACGACGCTTTGGATACTGAAGGCAAATGGCACAATCAAATTCACTGGCTCCCAACATGGCGGCGACGTTCGCGGCGTACGCCACGCGGGTGTCCGAGGAACTACGCGTGTTGCTGGACGAGACATGCGTGGAGGTCGACCCGGCGGCTGGCTTCGTGTCCTGTGGGATTGACGCAGACGAACATTTCGTGCCGGAATCGTCCCTGGAGAGGCATTTGGTGGGGTGTGAAGTAAGCTGAAAAGTAATAGATCTTGGGGAGCTGATAGAAGGTGGTGCATTCGTGACAGAGGAAGTGTCATGGACAACGGCGACCTCGACCTATCAACGATGCAGCTGTACGTTTGTTTTGCAACGTGGCAGTAAAAAATCATGGAGATTCAACAATTAACTTTGTTGTTGCTAGTTCTACTATGGCAGACGCGATGGAGAAGACGATGTATTTTGTCATGCAGAGGCTTCTGAGGATCAGGAGGAGGCTGGCGACGCTCAGGGACTGCAGAGTCTGTTGGAGCCTGACGTCGAGGGGAAGGCTACTGCTGCCGAAGGGCTGGTGGCTGCCATAAAGAAAACTGCAGCATCTGCGGGGGCATTCTATCAGCAGGTGCAGTCGTGGCGGCGTATTCCCCGCGCTTTCGCATCGATGAGAGACGATGAGAGAGACCTGGTCACGCCAGCGTCTCTGCGTCGCTGGCTGAACGCTGAACTGAGTCGACCCGGTATTCTTCCCAGTGGCGAACTGCTGGACGAGGAGCTGGTCGAGTATGTGGCGGGACTGCTGGACCACCCAGATTTCTGTCAGCCTGATCTGTTAGTCTTAGAGCTTCACGAGTTCCTTGGCAGCAGTGTGACGGTGAGTTGCCCTGATTGCGCGCGTGTGATGGCCCCTTACTGACGACGACGTGGCTTTGGTGTGCGCTAAAGAATGTTGTGCTCGCGCTTTGGAAGTTTCTGGTGGTCGAGATTGGACTGCACAGTGTGTTTGTACGTTGTCAGAGCAGATCTACATGTACATTTGTGGCTGCTGTTGAGCTAACCATTTACTTAAACCCAACAGAAGCTGGCAAAAGGAGCCGTGGATAACAAGATCCAGACAAAAACTGCAGTTAGTCGTGAGCGTGCGGCCCCACGAGCTGTTCCAGAAGGTCTTCAGACTCAGGCCAGTGGCGCCAATTCTGAAGGGGACTACAAGCGTCGACGTGCTTCGTACAAGGGGAAGGTTGGCACGAAGACTGGGCCAGCGGCATTCCGTGAGATGATTCAGAAGCACATGATCGGTCTCAGTGTTGAAATGGACCGCGAGCTGGTACTTGGCGGTGGCTTCCAGGACGAAGACAAGAAGAGCCATGGATCGAGCAGCACACAGCGGAATAAGTTGGAGCCTGTCGACTGGCGTAGCTTCACTGATGCGCTTGAGGTTCGCAATCAAAGTCGACCAAAACGGCCATCACCAAGCAGGCTTCGTCAGTCGAAGTCCAGATCAAGGTCAAGAGGACGACGCAGCTCACGCGATACTCGCCCTGCAAAGACCAATGCCGGCCACAGTCACAAAAGTGAGCGAAGCTCTGAAAGGGAATCTTCCAAGCGTTATCGCAGAAGTCGCAGCAGAAGCCGAAGCGCTCGACGCCGGGACGACAAACGATACTCGGAGCGATATCAAAGGAGGCGAGCGAGGCCCATCGACAGTGCCGATCGTGAGCACCGCCGCAGAGATCACTCCCGTTGATGCTGTGATGATCTTCTACTGTCAGAAACCAAAAAGCGATGGTTTCGGAAAGCGAGACGACGGAGAACAAGAAGCATCAAAGACCAGCTTTTCGTATAAATACATGAACTGCGCCGAGCAGAAGGAAAGCAGCGGCGGAACCCAAGCAAGTTGGACTTCAAATAGGGCGTGGGGTTTCTTCCGGTTCCAGCAATTCACTCTCCAAAACGCACCACGCAGCTCAAGCTTTCCTGAAACCTCACAATCCTCGTAATGTCGGAACGCTTCGCTGATGCTTCCTCGTCGGGGAACAACAACAACTTCATCTCCGATCGCTCATCAACACGGCTCAGCAAGCCGCCGGGCGGCTGCTCCACCGTTGGTTCTTTGATTTTTGGCGGCGGCGACGACCGCCACCAGCCCTCGTACCTCGACGAGCGAAAGTCGCGTCGCTTCAATCCGCATCGAGCTGGACCGGAGCACGACGGCAGCAGCAACAACAACAACGTCAAGACACCCGAAGCCGGTGCCGCTGAAATGTCGTACTACGCCAAGTCGACGGCTGCGCAAGAGCTTCGCGACCGTCTCGCGGTCGCACCCGGGGCCGTGTCAAGAGAGACTCTGTCTCAACAACACACCACACTGGCAGTGGCGCGACGTGGGAAAAGCAGCAACAGCTCGGACTATTTCGCCGGTGGAATGGGGGGCCAGGACGGAGACAACCAAGGCCGACGCACCCGGCGGATGTTCGCAGCCCCCGGCGGAAACTCCTCTTTCAAGCTCGGCTAGACAGAGTCCCTGTTGGCTACGGTCAGGTTAGAATAGGGTAGAGCAGACTAGGCTAGACCCCTCGCGCAGCCACTCAAGCGTTTATAAGCGCGCCTTTCACTCCCGACGAACATGTTGTTTGCCATTTTTCAACTCATTGTGGTGGTGAGGAAGTGGAGATGGCTGAGGACTTCTGCAAATGACCTTCTCAATAATAGTGTAGCAACGCCTTACCACTCACTACAAATAGGAAGGCCATGAAGAATGCTCCTTCCAGCTTTACGTTACGCACTCGCCCTCACCCTGGTTGAACTCGATAGCTCGTGAACTCGACAATTCGAGCAGACCGACAGACGCGTACACAATTCGCCCATGGGTGGCTTTTTCTCGAGGAACACGGTGGCTCCGCAGCAGCCGCTTTCCGTCGTGGCGGCTAGTGTGGGCTCACAAAACACAAAGAAGAACAAGCGCCACAAATTCAACACGCTCGTGCCAGAGCCACAAGGCCCAGTTCTACCTTCGCAAAGCGCGTCCCGAAGCACAACCACCTCCAAGACCTCGGCGACAGGTGACACGTTGAGTCGAGCAGATCTGCGAGTGCAGTTCCTCAAGGCCGTGAAACGCGGAGACGTGGCTGAAATGGCCCACTTGTTGCAGCGGTATCAAGAGCCAAGGCCGCGCAGTCCAGACTCACACGAGGATGAAAGTGAGGAAGGTGCCAACGAAGAGCTGGTTAATATCCGAGGGATGTGGGAGAGCACACCGTTGATCTCGGCGACGCAGTACGCACACGGCGAGGCTGCGCTCTGGTTGTTGGATCATGGGGCAAACGCTCATGCTAGCAACGAGAAGTCAGTCACGGCGTTGCTGCTGGCAAGCCTGGAGGGCCTGGTACCTGTCACCACTCGACTTCTGGAGACTTTGAGCTCAACGTCCGAGGCGCCAACTGTCGATAGCCAAGTCGGGGTTGTCTACAACTCGGCTGCAGACGTGAACGTGCGCCTGAGCCCCCTCCTGGCCGCGAGCATGAATGGCCACGTCGAGATTGTCCGTCTCTTGCTGGATCATGGCGCTGCAGTGAACCAGCAAGTGCTCACAACTGTTGGCTCGGGGAGTTCAGCCAGCACAGACTCGTCAGGAGGCTCGACAGCTTTGCTGCTTGCAGCTCGATATGGACATACCGAGGTCGTCGCCTTGCTGTTGCAACGGAGAGCAGACTATTCTTTGCTAGATGGCGCGACAGATTCGTCGGCGTTGCTATCAGCCTGTGAGTACGGCCGCGAGGACTGTGCTCTTCTACTTCTTGAAGCAATGACGTCAGAAAGCAAGCCTCGGCGCTCCGACGACAATGGGACGGAGCAATGGCAAGCTGCCAACCGTCAAGGGTTCACACCCCTGCACTTTGCAGCGGCCAACGGGCTGCTCAAGGCGTGTGCGGCCTTGCTATCAGCTCTGAAGGCAAATCAACAGAACCTAGAGGATGAAGTGATGGCCACAGCTTTTGTGAATGCCCGCGCTGGAGCTCGACGGGAAAGCGCCCTCTTGCTCGCAGTTCGGAAACGACAGCACGAGGTGGCGCGGTTACTGCTGGAAGCGGGGGCCGACGCAGAATTGGCGGATCGAGGGGGAAACACCGCGACCCAGGTGCTTGCACGCAACAAGCAGGATGCATTGCTTCGGCTGTGCGAGGCAGCTCTCAGTAAGTCACAGCGTCAGCTTTCGAGAGCATCTCCTGCCATGGACGAAATGGATGCAGGCTCACACAAGCAAGAAGAACTTCGAGGAGCCGAGTCACATCCCAACATCCATGAGGATGCCTCCAATACTGAGGTTGGTTCGAACGGCGAATGAACGCTGATCAAGCAAATGGATCTATGGTACGGCCACGATAGGCATGCCATCGTGCCTGAATCAAGAGTGAGTCTTCCTGCACAGAGCACCCTTCCGACATCTCATCCTTGCTGAGGACAAAATAGCACTTGAAGTATCAGCTTCTTTGAGCTGCATGCGTTAGAGAAGCAGCTCCAAGTGAGCATTCAACTTCTCACCGCCAGAAACTAAACGTTCACGGTAACGAAATTACCGCTACCGGTCTGCACCCGAGCTTCACTTGTCATAGAAGAATCGCTCAGCAACAAGAGATTTTCTCCCAGATCAAGAATGCAATGACAAAATCCTGCCCATGTACCGCGCGATGTCGGTGCAATTCAACCAGCGTCTCATTGCGATATCTCTTTTTATCCCTCGTTTGTTCTAAGCACATGTGTGCATAGTGCAAAACCCAAGCTTCGACTTCGTAGCACTCGATTTTGTGTCCCTGCCGCCTCTTAATCGCGTTCCCAATATCTCGGGTTAAGAGCGACAAACACGCCCAGATGAACTCCCCACATTTTCTACGGAATGACAAAGTCGTCCGAGACTTCAATGTTCCCGTTCACAGCGAAGTACGTGGCTTCGTTGTAAGCAGTGCTTGTGATTTTTATGAGAAACTGGGCACTCGCATCGACCGCAAAGCGTGCCAACTCAAGGTCTGAAGAGCTTCAGCTTTCCACTGCAGCACTTCGCCTGAACATGTGCTTCGTTACAGCGGAAGAGTGGCGTAAAATGTCACCCGTGAAGCCTAGTGGACGTAAAGACATAGTTGGCGGATATAGGATCGATGCAAAGTTTTCATTGCGTTTAGCGCGGACACTGCGTGGTCTGGTTAATCAAAAAGGTCGAATGTTGCCTGTGCCGCGCAGCGAGTTCTTGAGCGCCTTGGGGTCCGCCCAGGACGACGCCATGTAGTCCTCGGCGTCGTCTTCCGCGGCCTGCTGCAACTCCTGCTGCTTCTTAAAGTAAAAGGCCATCATGGCTTTGCGTTCGTCCTCGCTCACTCCCGGCTCGCGACCAGGCGCGCCGCCTCCTTTCTTCTGCAGCTTGACGATGAGCGTCGACTTCTCGTTCTTGCCCGCGAGGTCGCGCACGTGCTGGTCGCGGAAGAACTGCTTGCCGGCCCACCAGAGCTCGGCCGTGTCTTCGGGCAATACCTCCAGCACAGCGGACGAGTCGGCCAGCGCCTCCTCGGCCGTCTCGGCGTCCAGCATGAGCTTCACCGGGTCGTGCGCCGGCAGCCCCATGGGGAAGGCCATGGCCACGGCGCCGCGGATGTTCTGCAGCTTCTCGAGCAGCTCGTCTTCCTGGACGCAGACACGGCGGGCCAGCTGCGCCTTGCTGTCCACCGCCGTCTTGGCGTCGGCGGCTACGCGGGCCAGCACGTCCTTGAGCTGCGGACTCACGCCCTCGCCCGTGCGGTGGCCGAGCGGATCAGCCTCGTAGAACTCGCCGCGCTGCTTGGACGCGGCGTCGGGTTGGTACGCGTCCAGGCCCTGCTCCTGCGGTGGCTTGGCCATGCCGTAGCGGCCCAGACCGTCCAGCGCCTCGGCCAGCGCAGCCAACCGCAGCCGCAGGTTCTGCAGTCGGCACAGCGAGCGGATCAGCTCGTCGTTGCTCGTGGTCACCGACGTCTGGAATAGGAACTCGCTGCGGTCACCGCGCTTGACGTGAAGAACAACCATCTTCGGACGAGACAGGCGCTGCTTGATTGGGGGCCGTGCGCGTGGATCGAGAAGTGTGCTGGTAGATCGCTGGAAGGCGTCGCTTCGAGCAAAATGGAAAAGTTGAAAATGCTCGTACTTAGCGGAACTCGAAGGTAAAGCACCGAGGCAACGAAACAATTCGCGTCTAAAGAACTGGCAAGTTGTTGAGCCTGAAGTTGCTTTTTTTTTAAACCACATCTTCCGCACCAACAGATTTCCTGCTTTGAACCACTGGTTCATCGCACCTCTTCTCTCGGAGGGAAACGACAACGGCAGCACACACCAGAAAGGGAAAGTGATCGCACTGTATCTTGTTGATCGCTCACACCGCAGCCGCTGTAGCGTGAACACCTAACTTGGCTAGAGTCACTTTGAACGCCATTCCACAGCTCTTCACCAAGTGAAGCGAAGTTCACTTATCGAGCCGACAGCGAAGCTGTGTACTACGACAAGGTGACACGTGTGCCGACTGAACCGCGTTGTACGCTAAGAGTTGTGAGCCACGATTGCCACGAACGCTTTGGTCACGGGTCATCTGAAGACACAACAAGCATCAACAGGAGCTCGAAGCCCTGGTAAACGTCGGCAAAAACTTCAAGTTCTGCCATGATCTCTTCATTCCTCACTGCAGCACTCCGGTTCGATGCAAAGTCGAGCGATTCAAGCACGTCCTCGTCCCGAGCTACACAGTCGGCATAGTTTCTCCCCTTCCGAATATCTTTGGCAAACGCTTTGTTCCTCCCCCCCCCTTCCTCCGTGCAGTCCATCCGATCCGTGCTCCTCTCTCAGCATCGAGCCGAAGCGGCTAAGAGACGACAACAAGCAAGGCCTGGCAAGCACGCCCATTTGAGGTGTCTGTCAACCAATCAGAGTGTCAAAAATGCTGCTGCGAAGTCGTGTCCTTCCGCCTCGAGACCTGCTCCGACGTTGCTCGCTGGCAGCAAGGCGCTTGAGCTCTCAGGGGAGTCCAAGCGACGAACAAAAGTGGCGGACGCAGGTGATGCCGGCTCTGGAGACCTTCCGTCGTGAGATGGGCCACTGCGCCATTGACGAGGACTTCGAGGTGCCGTCGACGTGTCCGTGGCCACAAGAGGCGTGGGGATTTCCTCTCGGACGCGTTGTGCGGGACATCCGAGAAAGCAGAGCGTACGTGGACCAAGTTGCTCGAGGCAGAGCTGAGCTGGAGCTGCTGCATTTTCCGTGGGTTCACCAGGCCACCGTCTGGAACGACCGCATCCTGCCAGCGTTGGAAGTGTACGCCTCGGAATTTGGCCACTGCCGCGTTCCGTTCATGTTTGTGGTTCCGTCCAGAGCTCCGTGGCCGCGCGGTGCGTGGGGTATGAATCTAGGGACGATGGTCGCAAGCATGCGAGGCATGGGCTCGTACTTGGCCAACGTCGGCCGCGACGCCGATCGCCTGGAGCTGCTAGGCTACAGTCTGGAGCTGTCGACTCGAGTGTGGAAGAAGTGCATCGCTCCTTTGCTGGAGGTGCACGCGACTGTTTTCGGAGAGGAAGTGCCGGTAAGCGCTGATTTCGTTATTCCGCGCGAGGACCCGTGGCCGGAGGAGATGTGGGGAGTTCGCTTGGGCATGATCGTCGCTCGCAACTCGCGGTTGGTGACTCGCACCAATCGAGGTTGTGAGGCGAGTCAGCCTCAATGAATCTCGCGGGCGGGCGCTCGCGAGACGTATCGGGATCGGCAAAATGGTTCTACCTGTAGTCGATTTGCCGTTGTCAGAATCGCCTCACCACCACGTTCTCGCACAGTAAAACCCTCTGGGAACCAAATACCGCCGCATGCGCTCATGGTATTGTGTTTAGAATGTGTTCGACATGAAGATGCCGGCATTTCCAGCAAACTCAGCGCAGAATAAGCTTGGTAACTGGAATTTGGGGTGTTCGCGGTCCCTCGCTAACGCCATCTGCAAGTGACATCAAATATGATAGTTAGAACAGCTTCAACTAAAGCACCAGCACCGTTCTCTCTTTCACGCGTGCCATGTATTGTATTCATGTACCCACGCAGCGGACGCGGCTCTCCCAGTCATTCCCACTCAATTTTACTCAGCCAGCTCCGTTGCTCAGTTCGCAATTCGCGCCGAGCACACCCCAAGTGGCCAAGGCAAACCCGTCACAAGAATGCGGTACTCTCCCGTCCTGCTGGTGGCTGCGGCTGCCCTCTTCGCCACTGACAAACGCGTTGTCGACTGAAGCGGTCGCTGAAAAGAGATTTTTGCGTTCGTTCACGACTGCGGACAACATGGCCAAGGAGCGTCAAGACGAAGAGCGTGGCATTAACTTCTCCTGATTGACCGGCCTCTTTGACTCGGCCCCCGAGTTTTTCAAGAGGCTGCTGAACCAACGCGAGTTTCGGACGACGACCACGTTCGACAGCTGGAAGTCGGGGATGTGGCCTGGTGACGGTGCTGCCATTGCAAAGCTGAGGGCATCCATGTCAACTTCTCTTGGTCATTGAGCAAGGAGACGTGCTGACGAGCTAGAACGTGCTTTGGTTCTCCAAACGTCCAAATTGCTGATGTGAACACTGCAACGACGTATTTTACCAATAATACTAGGGCTTCGCGGAGGCTGAGATAGCATTCATCTATGAACACGATGCTTTCAGAAATTTTAATTACGAGTTATCCGTGCTCGCACAGTTCTGGACCACTTTCTCGATACCAAACTGAAAATGATAGAGACGAGTAAGAGTGGCGCGGAGGGAAAAATCTATGGAGCTCGAGCTTAGGGAGCTCGAGGTACCCAAAACCAAAAAATGGGAAATATTACCCCAGACCAAAACTTAGTTCAACAAGTCGTTGCGAGTCAACTATCTACGTAGTAGTACGCTGCCACGGCCATTCTTGAGGTTGCTAGAAGCACAGAGAACCTAGATCTAGTAAAGTACTACAAAGTCGCGAGTTGCGCGAAGAAGCTTTGAAATTTGTGTTTGATTCGCCGTGGAGCTGCATTGCGGCGATCACATATCTGCTCGATCTCATGGAGCCGGGAGGTCTCCTCAAGGGTAGCGCGTGACGGTGTGAAGTACTTGAGATAGTCCAGCGTGAGGGACTCGACTAGGTACAGTTGAAGACCCCGGAAGTTTCTGGGGTGAGAGACCCGGATTGATTCCGCAAGTTCCACCAGGCCGTCGTGGGCATCAAGGGCGACACGGCCTGGTTAGTGCAGCTGCATCAGCTTGGTTAGTTCGGCGGCAGAGGCTCATAGTAGTTTTATGTAGCACTATTACCGATACTACTGGAGTACTGTAATGTAGTATAGATACGATATATTTGAACGATGGCTGGGCTGTAGTATTTTTACATAGTAGCGTTATTGGCGTTGGATGATTATTGTGATTTGTGCTACATTCTACGACTAGTTTATCTGCCCTGGAGCAAATGCAGGCCTAGAGCCTACGCTGCGTTTGTAGATGTTGGTATCTAAGCTCGTCCAGTTCTAATCAGCAACCGCAAAATCACCAGTTTCTTCTACCCCGCACAATGTTTATATGCCCGAGGACAACTTCAAGCCACACCACGATGGCCACGTGATGGCAATAATAATGCCACCCTACATGCTCGGACATCATCAATAGCTCTTCCGCCTTGTTTCGTATTGTGAAGGTATTGAGTCCGACGATGTTGGCGTTCCGGTGGGCTCCATCATAGTAGAATCTGTAAATCGTAGTTGAGTCACCGATTCTGCCACGATAGTCCGATTGATCCACCACTGCTTAAAAATAATGTAAGAACAGCAATGCCTGACGGTCAGCAGAAGTGATATAAAGCATAGTACTAATGGAGTACTACAATAGTGATATACTACACAATTTGGGTCTCGATAAATTTTGCGATCCCCTCAGGCTGGTATGTAGAAGCAACGCAGACTGCAGGAGAAACAAGAGCGGCAACTACGTGATAGAATCCAACAACAGGAAGCAGGACGGGAAGGGGAGGAAATGACTACCGGTAGCAAGGGCGACAGATGAAAAGTTAACGCGCGTTTTGATAATTGGTTCGCCTTCACGCAACATTTGTATTTCGTACTTAGCCGAGGTGTACGACACAGGCAACACGCAGGTAATTTATAAAATGTGCAGGGCATTAAATCGTGTGTCACACCTCGTGAAGGTTCTATACTTGTACCTGCGTAAATGCATGGTATTTTTATACATAAATTACCAGGTTATTTGCTCTGAAATAAATTTCAGAGAATTTCAAGTCTGTTATAGTTGTGCACCTCGTTTTCGGCGGGGTGGACCATATAGGATTCTAAGGTGAAATGATTAGGAGTTGAATTTTACTTCGCAAATGATTATCTCAATTAATCCAGGTTTACCGGTTATCCATTTATATATAGGGGCCGAAAACGCGCAACTGTACTTGCATTCCCGTTTAAGTTACCAAATGTCTGATTCCGTTACTTTTGACTTTGATCGTTTACCTAACCGGGAGGCCTCACCTGATTTGGCTTCAATTAAACTGATTTGGGCTGCGACAGCACTTACGCGCTATCTCAGAAAAATACGGCGCTGCAGTTTTCACATCAGTAATTGAATTTAAAAAAAAATGGAGAACCCGACCCTGAGAATAGCCCTGGGCTCCAGGGCCTGGAGCATATATAGCAGAAAACTATCCGGCACTGCTGCCTTCGACGCCATTTCGTCCAACACGGCTGCGGCAGCCAGGCATGATTGCCTTCGTGCATTACGCTCAACGATGTCTGAGCGCGGTGGTAAACGCCTGGGAGCTGGCGCAGGTGGAACTTCACGGCCGAGTCAGCGTCCATCAAATTCGCAAGCTACGCGTTTTCTTAGAGCGGACAAGTCTCGCGAGGGCTGTGGCCGTGTGTCTCGTGTTCCCACTGCCTATTGTGATGGTGTTAGCAGCGCTGGAGGCGACCC
>JAABLL010000298.1:0-13019 GCA_012295475.1 Phytophthora gonapodyides | reverse complement strand
TGCACTGGAACTGGCGCTGGATGATTGTCGTAACTGGAGCGACCGTCATTGTGGTGGACTGTGTGGTGTCCATGATCGTCGTCTGGGACGTCTTCCGCAACCAGTGGTTCTGGCTGGGCCCTCCTATCGCCGTGCAGCTCCCGTACGGCGTCGGCTGGATCATCTCGACGTACGTGACGGTCGAGCTGGCCGGTCTGGGCAACGAGGGTGCTGTGTACGGTCTCCTGACTACCGTGACCAACGTGGCATCGCCCTTCGCTTCGGCCTTGACGCTCGTGATCGACGCGCCGTTCAACATCACCAACGCTCGCGTTCAAGAGGACGACCACTCGATCCGCATGGACCTGACGTACACGATCATCATCATGTACGCCATGACGGCCTTCGCATGGGTCTTCCTGTTCCTGCTGCCCAAGCAGAAGGAAGACGCGCAGCGTCTGCTGCGCAAGGGCGGCAAGAGCAAGCTCATTGGCGGCATCACGGTCTTCTACCTGTGCTTCGCGATCGTCTGGTCGGTGATGACCAACATCATGGCCATCTTCGACAGCACTTCGTGCCTCGTTATTGCCGGCGGAACCGGCTGCTAAGCGCTGCAGCCTCGCCTTGCTCCGCACTGCTTCGATTCTTGGTGTAATGAAGTAGTACTGCTCTTTTGCTTTTAATCGGTTTGTTTCTTGAGTTTTGCTGCATTCCTGCTTGTCGTTCTTCGGAAAAGTAGGAATAGTTACCAACGTCGCTGGTGAAAGGAAGCCTTGACGCTCGATCAAGTTCAAATCTCTCTTCAATGCGTTTTACTCGATGCCCTCAAAAGTCAATGCAGTTCGCAGCCACAGAGCGAAAGCCCCGGTTCATATTGAGGAAATCTAGCAGTTGATTAACAAATTCGTTTTAAACTTGACTTCGCAAAGACTTGACTCTTGACATTGAGTTTCGTCGGCAAAAGAATCATATAAAAATGGGAAACTGTGCGTAGGATTCAGATCTGCATTTCCGCGAAGCACTTATCAACATTCACGCTGCGCACTGCGGTCTTTCCTCAATACGCGTATCTCCACCGTAACCCATTGATAATGAAATTGCTGCTTCACGAACAACAGCAAGATGCAAGGAGGTTGATAAAAAAACACTTTAAAAAACGAAATTGTTTCTTCTTACTACTACTAGTAGTATTTTACAACTTCGGAGTACTTCTCAGTGGTTCCCGTTTTGCGCCGACGTCGCGTCGACCAGCAGTGCTTCTAGCCCATCGCAATTCTCTTGTACTCGCTGTTTTCCTTGCAGTAACGTTTCGTAATGTCCTTCGAGCTCAAATCGAGATTGGAATGAATCAATCAAGTAGACGGACTCACGGGTAAAATGAAGTTGTGTACATGTACTGCATAGTATTTGTTGACGGCCTTCTTTCGTACGGCTACAAACACAGTTGTAAGAGTTGTAGTGGTAAAACAGACACTGCTGATATCGTACACTTAGCAGCCGCTGCCACCGGCGATGATCAGACACGAGGTGCTGTCGAACATGGCCATGATGTTGGTCATCAGTGACCAGACGAAGGCGAAGATGAGGTAGGCCACCGTCAGGCCACCCATGAGCTTGCTGCTGCCGCCCGTGCGGAGCAGCTCCTGCGTCTCCTCCTTTTGCCTGGGCAGGAAGACGAGGAAGACCCACGAGAAGGCCGTCATGGCGTACATGATGATCACCGCGTACGTGATGTCCGTGCGGATGGACTTGTCGTCCGCCTGGATGCGCTCCGTGGAGAGGTCGAAGGGCTGGTCGATGACCAGCGTCATGGCCGTGGCGAAGGGCGAGGCCAGGTTGTACACCATCGTGATGAGGCCGTAGACGACGCCTTCATTGCCGACACCCGACAGCTCCACGATGACGAAGGTGGAGATCATGAAGCCCACGCCGTACGGCAGCTGCACCGCCACAGGCAGGCCGAGCCAGAACCACTGGCTGCGGAAGACGTCCCAGACCGTCATGAAGGTGGTGAATCCGTCGACGAGCATGACGAACACACCCGTGAACACGATCATCCAGCGCCAGTTCCAGTGCAGGCCCCACTTGGACGTGACCATGATGCCGGCCATGAAGAGCAGGTTGCCGAAGATCTCGCTCAGCGTGTTGTTGATCGGCGTGACTCCGACCATGTAGGACGCGACGGGGGAGCTCGCGGTGTACGAGATGCTGGAGAACATGGCCTGGAAGAAGTTGAAGCAGATGACCTGGTACACGACGCGCTTCTGGATGAGCTCCCACAGCTCCTTCATGTAGCTGGTGAAGTTGACGCGGGGCTTCTTCTCCTCCTTGATGAAGAACCACGTGATGGGGATGACTGGCACCGTCAGGACCGTCAGGATGATCATGAGCTGCGGGAAGCTCAGCGAGAAGTTGAAATCGCCGCCGTATTCCTCGCCGTTGAAGCAGAAGCCAGTGAGCAGTTGGCCGATGATCACGAACACCGTGCGCACCGCGTAGATGGCCGACTGCGTCTTGCCACGCGTCTCCAGAGGCTCGCGCTGCGCGAAGTCCACGACGATGCTGTCGGCGCACACGTCCGACAGCACGTAGCCCATCGCAGCGACGAACATGAGCATGACGTAGTTGCCAGCCTGCGAGGCCGCGTCGTAGTTGATACGGGCCTCAATCTCGTCCGTGTAGTCGGCCGGCTTGATGTCGCGGTCGGCCGAGACCGTGTAGTACGGGTCTCCAGCAGGCATGCAGGCCATGGCGAGCAACGCGATGAGGCAGATGATCCAGCCGACAATCATCCACGGACGGCGACGGTACCCCCAGAGCGGCACGCAGTCCGACAGGATACCGTAGAAGCACTTGAAGCTCCACGGGAGCACCACGAGCGTCGCCGCGGTCGTCACTTGAGCTCCCGTCGCATTCAGGTAGTTCTGCAGGAATGGGTAGATCGTGGCCGGCAGGACGCCGTAGTTCAGACCCACCGCAGCGTACTGCACCAGCAGACCGATGCTGTCCTTGCTCCGGAGATCGGGGGCGCCACCTTCACGTAGAGCACCACCCTCGATGTTGGTCGGGTCGGGGGTCTTGACCGTCGAGTAGTGCGAGCCGTCCTCGATGTCCTTGGGCTGCGACGTGCCGCTGACGAACGACAGCCGGCCGGGCAGGTCGCCCTTGCTGGGGTGAGTGGTGGTCATCTCTCGTTGCGGTCCACTTGAGCAGCAGCGGCGAAGTTCCGGAATGGGAGAATCGAGTGGTGCTGCCGACAGCTTTCACGGTCTCGTCAAGCTTGGAGCAGCCGCTTGTTCAGAAGAGACCGCCCCAACAGGAAAGTCGTAGCAACGCGTCGGGTGTTGTCGGGCAGCAGACAGCGGAAAACTTTGAAGTACCGCCGCTCTGTCAATCTATGGACACCAGCATGGAGACCAACGTGCGCGATTTGCTTGCCGAGGACGCCGCAGGAACAGGCCGGGGGGATGAGCTCATTGCGGTCAACGATAGCAAAGACTGTCTGCTGTAGCCCGACGTGTGCGTCGCTGGAAGTACGTTAGGCAACGACGCCGACTTGGACAACAAGCGTCGATATCCTCGAGACGACCCTCTTCAGCAATGACGCTCAAAGGCGAATTAAAAATTAAAATTGGTGTAGAAACGCAAAACGCCACTCGTTCAGTTACACTTGAACTGCCCGAGTTCGCGCACACTTGGTTTCACTATGAGCTGACGGACACAAAACGGACGGACCATTTTGTGTGACTTCCGCTTTTGACTTCCCAAAATTGGCAGGATTTTGGCCAATGATACCGCGGCGCTCGGTGTTGCTGCCACACCGAGGGTGGACGGATGGACAGCGTCATGGCGCGAGGCATGGAACCTTTCTGCCGCCGTCGCACGAGGCCTGCGGCTGAACGACCATGCTGCGCGAGAACTGCTTGGTTTTGGGCAAATTATCACAGCGCACTTGAGCGGAAAGTATACGAAAAACACGTTTTGAGTTTGCTTCGAGAAAACAGACAAACTGCTCGGAGCATTTTGTTTGCAAAACTCTGTACTCACTTTTGAGAAAATTGGGCGAAGTGGCAATCAAACTGAGGTAACATTTTAAGAATCAAGATCCTGGAGCACACGTGCTGAAATGTCCGCGACCGGAGCAATTCGAGCTCAAAAGACAAGAGCTCGATGATCAAATTCCGCATAGACAACGGAGAGTGCAAGGGGATTTGTGAAGGGCTTCCGTCACTTCCGTTTCACCGACGTCCGGTTTGCGCAGAATGGAATGACCGAGCTAAACGTATTTGAAGTATTAGAAAAATTGGTTTTGCAAGAGTTGTGAATCACAACCTAGGCTAGAGTAGCTCATCTGTCCCTCATCTTTTTTTTTTTTGTATTATGTGGCTACTGTGAAGCTACGAGTGATACAGTGTCCTAACATGAAACCTTGATTGTGTCTGTGGGACATAAGTATCTGAAGCCCAGCGTTCCAAGATTTCCATGCATCAAAACTCTTGCCGGTTAATCTTTTGCCACTTCCGTTTTAAATCCACACCGATGCTATGATCACGGTCTTGTGGCTTTGTTTTGAAAATTCTGGGCGACTTGAGTTAATACTCGAAGAATGATACGAGGTTGGTGTTCCGACAAGGATGAGAAGAAGTTGATTAACGCAGTTGTAAAGCTGTGTAATTACACGACGAGGTTGTAGGAACTGAGACTCCATAGGGAAGTTAAAAACCGACATGGAAGGCCTCTTACCAAACCAAAAAAAAAAGGTTGTAGTGAATGCAGGCGCTACAGTGAAAACGGTCCAAACTTTCGAGATGGTTTGCCGTCTAGTTGATAGATTTCTGGGTTACTTTGTCCCGCTGAAAGTCGTGGCTCAAGATGCCAGTACTGGATCAAAGCAGGAGGTCGTGCGCTTTGTGGATCTACGTGAACGGTAAAAAAAATGTATTTGCAATAGCTTCTCTTGCTTCTGCATGACTCAATCACTCGGAGCGGAACGAATATCTAGATGGTGGCATTTTCTTAGCAGCCACTGCCACCAGCGATGATCAGGCACGACGTGGACTCATACATGGCCATGATGTTGGTCATCAGCGACCACACGAACGCGAACAAGACGTAGAAGACGGTGATGCCGCCGAGGATCTTGCTGCTTCCGCCCGTGCGGAGAAGCTCCTGCGTCTCTTCCTTCTGCCTGGGCAGGAAGAACAGGAACGACCACGAGAAGATCGTCATGCCGTACATGATGAGCACCGCGTACGTGAGGTCCTCGCGAATAGAGTTGTCGTCTTCCTGAATGCGAGCCGTGGTCAGGTTGAACGGCTGGTCGATCACCAGAGTCAAAGCTTGAGCGAACGGCGACGCGAGATTGCCCACCATCGTCAGGAGACCGTAGATGGCGCCTTCGTTGCCGACACCGGACAGTTCGACGATAACGAAGTTGCCGATCATCCAGCCAACACCGTAAGGAAGCTGCACCGCCATCGGGATACCGAGCCAGAACCACTGACTACGGAAGACGTTCCAGAGCGTCATGAAGGTCGTAAAGCCGTCCAGGATGATGACGAAGACGCCCGTGAAGAGGATCATCTTACGCCAGCTCCAGTGCAGCCCCCACTTGGACGTAGCCATGATACCGGCCATGAACAGCACGTTGCTGAAGATCTCGCTGATGGTGTTGTTGATGGGCGTAACTCCGACCATGTACGACGCAACGGGGGAGCTGGCAGTGTACGAGATGCTGGAGAAGACGTTCTGGAAGAACTGGTAGAAGACGACCTGGTACACGGCGCGTTTCTGAATCAACTTCCACAACTCGTTCATGTAGACGCCAAACGGGATCCGGGCCTGCTTCTCCTCCTTGATGAAGAACCAGGTGATGGGCATAATGGGCGCCGTGATGACCGCGACGATGGCCATAAGCTCGGGAAAGTTCAACGAGAAGTCGAACTCGCCCCCAAACTCCTCGCCGTTGAAGCAGAACCCCACCAGGAGCTGGCCGAGGATGACGAACACTGTGCGCACCGCGTAGATGGCCGACTGCGTCTTGCCACGCTGCTCGATAGGCTCGCGTTGGGCGTAGTCCACCACGATGCTGTCGGCGCAGACATCAGCCAAGACATAGCCAATCGCTGCGAAAAACATGTACATGACGTACTTGCCGGCCTGGTTACCAGCATCGTAGTTGATACGGGCCTCGATCTCAGGGGTGTAGTCGGCAAGCTTGATGTCACGATCGGACGGAACGGAGTAGTAAGGCTCGCCGGCCGGAGACGCCGCCATAACGATAAGCATAGCGACACATACGCCCCAACCGATGAGCATCCAAACCTTGCGGCGGTATCCCCACAGCGGCACGCAGTCGGACAGGATGCCGTAGAAGACCTTGAAGCTCCACGGCAGGATCACCAGCGTCGACGCAGTGGTGACCTGGGAACCCGTAGCATTCAGATACTGCTGCAGGAACGGGTAGATCGTGGCCGGAAGAAGTCCGTAGTTGATACCGACGGCGGCATACTGGAAAAGCAGACCGATACTGTCCCTGCTCGTCAAACTGGGGGTCTCACCGTCACGCAGAGCACCGCCTTCGAGGTTGGCCGCGTCCGGAGTCTTCACTTGAGTGTAGCTGGGAGTTCCGTTTTCGGGGTCCTTGGCTTGAGAGGCACCGCTGACGAAGGACAGTCGAACGGGGATGTCGAGCTTGCTGGGACCTGCGGGTCCGTGCTGCGACGACATGATTCAGTCTTTGTTTGACCTTCTAGAGCAGATCGGTGGGCTTTGTGGGCTGCTTGTGCGATGGAGTGCAAATTCCGGAATGAAAGCTTTCAGCGGGCTCTGCAAATTATTCGCTTTCACATCAAGTGGAAGCTCCTGTGCGTTGGCTATGATAGACTTGTTTCCAACAACCTTTGGTAGCCTTTGGTGGGGTGTAACCTGCTTGCTGCGTACAGCCAGGGCCGATTGTGAAACGAAGAACTCTTTCCACCATCAAACAAGCATAAAAGCCGGTGGAGGATCCGTCGATTTGCTAGCTCGGCAAAGCTATCCTCGCCAGCTGGTCGCTGCGTCGGTGACGACCCGGAATCGCACACAGGCATTCGTCATCTGCTGTGATGCACGGCACCGATAGGAGAGTTGTAGATAATGCGCGAGGTGACAGGACGAGTTCCCTCCGAAAGCTTGCACCGGATGTGAACGCGGTCGCCAACGAGACGGTTGCTGCGGGAACCGAGAACGCTCCACCGTCGAGAAGATCCTCGCAAAGTGGCCTCCCCGGTGAAGTTGCAGAACCTCGACCCTTCTGTACAAGCAGAGACCGTCGAGAATAATTTTAATCAAACGAGTTGTGACTACTCTGAGTTTCAGCTCCAAGCAAGCGGTTGCTGTCTGCTGTCGTATGCCCTATGAAGAGTACAATCCTACCTACCTGGTATGGTGAAGTTGACGCTGCTAGCTCCAAAAACGTTCAAGAATCTATGAAAGTCGCTGCTGTGGAGATTTCATCTTGCTTTTCAAAATCTTCAAGCGAGAAACAGCCATTTTTGGTAAATTGTATTGTATTTTTTCGTAATCTTCGAGAAGTCGACCGTGGTGCAGAACACTTCACGAATGGAGAGCTCGCTTGCATGCAGGGTTCGCAGCACCGGCTGGTGATGGAAACGGTGACGCCTTGGAATCGCACGCAGGCACTCGCTGCTCTTTTGGAGTGCTGGCGATGCGGAGCCAAAGCAAGCAGCACCGGCCGTGATGTTGCGCTCGCTCGCGCTGGATATGCGTGCGTCCGGATGGGGAACGGGTCGTTCTCTGCATGAAAACTCCGGTCTCTGCAAGTTTTAATCAAGAGTTAATCGAAGGTGACGTGCTGTTGCGAGATCCATGATTGCCAAGCAGCGTATCGACACAATACGTGAACAGTGCGAGATCCTGCACGAGAATGGAGCAACGTCCCGTTGACCCTGCACGAGAATAGAGCAACATCCCGTTGTGATGCCGTTTTGAGGCTATTGACTTACGTGTTTGGGTCGTGGCAGCTCTAGACGCCGTAGAAGCACTTGAAACTCCACGGAAGCACGACCAGTGTGCTCGCCGTCACCACCTGCGCCCCGCTGCAGTTCAGGTACGTCTGCATGAACGGGTAGATCGTAGACGGCAGAACGCCGTACACGAGGCCGACCGCTGCGTACTGCAGCACGAGGCCGACATGCTGCTCGGAGAACAAGTTTGGTGCTCCACCGTCACGCAACGCGCCGCCACTTGCCACCTCAACGACCGGAGGAGTTTGTGGGGTCTTCGCATTTTCGTACTCGTGGTGCGTCTCCTTCAGGTAGCACCCCGACACCCGTTCACTCGCCTCGGCAATGCAACTTCGCTTGGTGCTGAACCACGTCATCTTGCGTGCACAGAACAGCTACGCGAATGCAGCTAGAGACTTGCTTCGAGTTCATCGAGGCTGGTCCATTCGGGTTTTGCAGACGCCTTTCAACCGCAGAGTGAGCTTCTTGGACATCAATGACTGACAGTTTCTGGCTTGGTGGCAAGACCGACGAATCGATCACCCCCGTATTGATTCGGCCCTATCCAATGTATGCTTCTTGCCATGCTCTGCCACCTCCATCATGGTCCAGATTGTCCGGCCAGAGCGCACGTTGACGAACACAGATGGATCTCCTCTTCCATCGCAGAGCGTGAGGTGAGCTCGTAGCCTCTCGTCGGGTCGTCCGCAGAAGCTCAAGTCACCAGCTCGACAGGCTCACGGGTTCCGCACCAACCGTTCAATATCGCTGTACGTATCTCTGCTGTGGTGCTTTAGGCGCTTGATTGCAGCGTGCTGTGGTGTTGAGTGTTCACGAGGGCACCTCGATGTCCAGCGCCCTACTGTCTACAAGACCCGTCTTCGTAGCAGCGGTGCCGCGTCACGGCAACCCCTGCTCAGTCCAAGACACCTTATCGTCAGAGCTGCCGCGGTTCACAGCAGCTGATGCACGTGAATGGGCCAGCAGCTCCGTTACCAGTAGGACCGCGGACTCTGATCGGCTGCTACGTGCGACAGAACTTGGAGGGGATCGCTCCACTCAGAATTTGACGAGGTCAGAAGCATGACAGTGCCAGGTAGTTCGTCCCGGGTACAGAGCTGGATGGACAGCCGCACTACCATGACTACTAGCAACTTCCCGTGCTCACCGCCTTCCAACGACGCGGAAGCTGGTGTCAATGATGAACACTACGCATCTGCCAAGTCTCCAAGGTTCGGGACGACATCCTCAAGACAACAACTTTATTCCAGTGTCGGTAGCCTGGGCGGAGGTGCTTTGCGCTACGGAGCAGTCCCCACGCTTTGGTCACGAGAGTGCGTCGGCTTGTTCGCGCAGTATGCGGCGGTGGGTCTGCTCTACGGTGCTCTACCCGGAACGATCTACCCGCTCTTGCAGAACTACCTCAACGTACAAGGAACGCAGGCGTTGGCAGCGCGTGTGCTGGTGTCTCTACCCTGGAGCTTCAAGGTCTTCTACGGCATCGTCTCGGACTGCTTCCCTGTTGGCGGATATCGACGAAGACCGTACATGTTGCTGGGCTGGGCGATCAGCTTCACGGTGTTGGTCGTCATGGCCTGCACCTCCACTGGCGACCCGTACTATACAGATGCCAGCGTCCGAGACGTCAAACCGGAGAACTACACAGAAGCTCAGCGCGAGAGCCTCAACTTGGACGCGCCGCTGCACGGTGGCAAGTACATCGTGCCCATGATGTTGGTTTCGGTCGGCTACCTCATGTCGGATGTGGCGGCCGACGCGCTCGTGGTCGAAGTGGCTCAGCGTGAGCCGTTCGCCGTTCGCGGACGCACGCAAACCGCGGCATACACAGTCCGCACGGTCTTCATGGTGCTCTCGAATCTGCTACTGGCGTTCCTCTTCAACGGCAAGGACTACGGTGGAGATTTCGAGTTGTCGCTGAGCTTCCCGCAGCTCATGCAGCTTTTGGCCTGCTGCGCTGGCCTCATGCTGCCGGTCACGTGGCTGTTCGTGTACGAAGTGCGTTGCGACGCACCGTCGTTCGAAGCATACATGGGGGACCTCTGGGGCTTGCTCCAGACGCGAGCCATTTTCCAAGTCATCGCGTACAAGTTCTTCGCCGGTTTCTTCGACAACTTCACGTTCGTGGCGCTGGAGCCCATGCAGACGTACTGGGCCGAGGTGACGCCGCTGAGCGAGAAGCTGGGCAACGTGCTGGTGCTTCTCGTGATGGCGCTGACGCTGGTGTGGACTGGGCGATATGGCCTGCACTGGAACTGGAGGGTGATCGTGACGATCACGACGCTGAGTGTTGTGGCGTTGGACGCGACCTGCATGCTGCTCGTGACGTGGAACGTCGTGAGGAACCAGTACTTCTGGCTAGCGCTACCGATTCTGGAGCAGTTCATGCAGGGCGTCGGCTTCATCGTGTCGACGTACGTGGTTGTGGAGCTGGCGGAGTTTGGACACGAAGGCGCGCTGTACGGCCTTCTCACCACGGTAGGCAATCTGTCGTCGCCTTTCGCTGCCACGATCTCCAAGTCGGTGAACGCGCCGTTCAACATCACGAACGAGCGGATCCAGAACGACGAGCGGGACGTGCGCTGGGACATCACGGCGACGCTGCTCATCATGTACGGCATGCGGCTCCTGTCGTTGGTGTGGCTGCCGCTGCTGCCGAAGCAGAAGGAGGCCACGCAGTTCCTCAAAGCCACGGGCGGCACAAACAAGTTCATGGGATACGTCACGGGCTTCTACGTGCTGTTTGTCATGGCGTGGTCCGTCGTGACCAACATCTTGTCCATTGTGCCGACCACAAGCTGCCTCATCATCGCAGGCGGCAACGGCTGCGCTAGCTCGAATAATTAAAAGAAAAAATGAAGAGAGATCATTGATGTCGGTCCAAGAAGCTCACTCTGCGGTTGAAAGACGTCTGCAAACCCGAATGGACCAGCCTCGATGAACTCGAAGCAAGTCTCTAACTGCATTCGCGTAGTTGTTCTGTGCACGCAAGATGACGTGGTTCAGCACCAAGCGAAGTTGCATTGCCGAGGCGAGTGAACGGGTGTCGGGGTGCTACCTGAAGGAGACGCACCACGAGTATGAAAATGCGAAGACCCCACAAACTCCTCCGGTCGTTGAGGTGGCAAGTGGCGGCGCGTTGCGTGACGGTGGAGCACCGAACTTGTTCTCCGAGCAGCATGTCGGCCTCGTGCTGCAGTACGCAGCGGTAGGCCTCGTGTACGGCGTTCTGCCGTCTACGATCTACCCGTTCATGCAGACGTACCTGAACTCCAGCGTGGCGCAGGTGGTGACAGCGAGCACACTGGTCGTGCTTCCGTGGAGTTTCGAGTGTTTCTAAGGAATGAGGTCATCTATCGAGCACCAAACTTCGCTCAAAGATACACCCCCAGTTCGATCCAAAGTTTAGGTTTAGAAACCATTTTTTATAACTTAGGACGGGCCTGAAGTCACTGTTTTTGTTGTTCAAGTTGTTGTTGTTGGGTCAGACACAAGGGAGTGGATACGTCTTGCTTCATGTTCTGTAGTGCTATTCGCTGGTTAAGTACGGGGAGGGAGCAGAAAACCGCTTGTGACGAGCAGGCACATTCACGCGAACATTCCCATTACAGCTCGTCAATGTCAAGAGCTCTCTAGTTGGCGCCTGCCCGCTGCCGTTGCTGGAAGAGCTTGATGATATACTGCTGCTCTTTCAGCTTCTTGGCCCTTTTCGATTCCTCCACCGGCAATTGCTTCTTCAGGAAACCAGTGACCTTCTTAACCGTCGGAGAATCCGCTTCTCATATCCTGTCTTCATCGCACACCATACGGTCGAGCGGTTAGTGCTCTTCTAGTGCCTACGAATATCCAGGCCCATTGTTCGCTAAGGTTACTGCGAACTCTGAGCATCCACCGCGGGTCCAATTCCCGACCAAACGAGAATATCGTGCAATATCCTACGATCATATGATTCAGATAGGACTGCAAGTGCTTTTGGGTAGCCAAGAAAGAGCAAGCAACGTGTGTCGGATAGGCTAGCGCCTTGCCGTAGAGAGTGCCGGATCTCATGCTGCTATTCACTCTCCGGTTGGCACATCACGCATTTCCGTTGTGCGACTCTAGACCAGCAACTTGGCACTTACTACGAGCAAACCAAGCAACAAACATGAGGTTCTCCTACTACCTCGCAGTCGCCGTTGTGGTCATTCTGCATGGTTCTGGGCACGCGTTGTCCATGATCAAAGACTCGAGCCAGGCCATGATCGAGAATAGCGACTCTCCAGATGACGTCGTTCACTCGCTCGACACAAACCAAAGCGATGGCGGGAGATTCCTTCGCAAGTGCAACGTGGTGGATGAAGTCGACGAGGAACGAAGCTTTAAGAAGGTCACTAGTTTCCTGAAGAAGCAATTGCCGTGGACAAAAGCCGGGAAGGAAGCGAAAAGGGCCAAGAAGCTGAAAAATCAGCAGTATATCATCAAGCTCTTCCAGCAACGGCAGCGGGCAGGCGCCAACTAGAGAGCTTTTGACTGTAATGTGAATGTTCACGTGCATCTCCCTGCTCGACAGCTTCAAGCAACTGACGTGCTGGTTCTCTTGGTCTTTCTAGCCGCAGTAGATATTGACCAGCATCTTGACGGTACATGACGTGGAAGCGAGCACTTTACGTTATAATACATTGTTGTGGCTGATCTTGTTGGGTCGGCACATTTTTTTTCCTCTTACAAGCGTTCGACGTCTGCAGCACATTCCAAACGCGAACTCCTATGCGTCAATGGATGAATAATTCTCTGGTGGACATGTACAAGTATGATTTCGATTATTGAGAAGTGAGTCATGCCTGCTCCACACTCCACAAAGACGGCGACACGGGCCCGAGCTCTAAACAATATCGAACTGACGTGGGGATATCCTCGATTATTATCTCCCAAACCTCTCTTCCATCATATTCCCCACGTTAGTTCCTTCAAAACCGCGCCAATCGTCACTCTCGAATTGGCGCGAAAAAAGCTTCCAAGCCTGAACGACAATGAACT